>BPLQ01000688.1:321960-348660 GCA_021605075.1 Caerostris darwini
TAAACGATATTTTTTCAAATTCTAAAACTGTAATTCTATCAAATTTTAAAATTAATAAGATTCTCTGTAAAGAACTGCAAAACCCGAATATTATTAGCCTAATTATTGCTAATAAATGTACATACATGTTCAACTAATTGCTAATAAATATGCACATATTCAACTATAATGTGGGCAACTAGCCAAACAGATAAAGTACAAGGGCGTATTAAATGACTAATTTTTCAATTAAAACTATAATCGGAGATAAATAAATTATTTCTTCTGAAATTACATTTCCTGTTTTACGCTAAAAGGTTTTTGATCATCATATTAAAAAAGAATCGTAATGCCAATTCAAATCCCATCATAATTATAGGATGAGCAGTTCTCTTAGAGATAAATGGAAATAATCCTAATAAATTTATGATTATCAAGTAAAAAAATATAACTACATAAATAAACACATGGCTAAGTTTCTGAATCTAGCAATTTTTGAATAATATATATATATATATAATTACATTAATATTAAAAGACACATCAATATAAATATATTAAGGTGAGCATTGAAATGAAGCAAATCGTGAAATTTCAAAAACTCTCACAATTAATTTATTTCTCAAATAACAAAATGCTCGCTTGTCAATACTGATCCAGATTGTTGATTCAATAAAATGAACTTACCTGATGACACAGCGGTCAAAGTTGATGTCACCCAAGCCACAAACAACGCTAAAATTTCCAGTCGCATCTATGACCCGTGAAAAGGAAAGTGTCAAACCCGGACTGACATTGAGCAAGTGAAAATATCTTCCTCTTTTTTTCCCCCTCTCCAATCAAGCTAGCCTCCAGCCCGACTGACAGCGGACAGGAAAAAGCCTCACGTTTTTTACCTCATTTAATTGAAAAGTAGGTCCAGCTCATTCTTGGATTTCTTCTTATGACGTTGGTGGTGCGGTTTCATGCAACTCACGTTCTGCAAAACGCGCGTTTCAGGAAAACACTTTCTTCATTTCATGTTTTACAGAAATCTCGATTTTAAAGCAGGTTCGAAGTGGATTTGTTCCGATTTATACTAATTGCTTGATACGAATACTGGAATGATTTCGATTTTCTGTTTGATGATATTAATTCGCACATCACAAATAATTCTGTGCGAAACACAATAATTTTGATATAAATATATAACCAACGTAACCCCATTTCATAAGCTGAAAAACTAAATTTTTGTCATATAAAACCCTTATTAGACCTATTTTGGTATATGGCTCTGAAACTTGGACTTTGGCAAGATCTTATAAGGCTCATTTGGGTTTATATGAGCGGAAGACTTTAAGGGGCTATTCTTGGAGGTGACAATGAAAGTTATTGTTGGAGAAGACGGTACAACGTAGGAATTTATAAATGCTATAAAAACCCAGATATTATAAAATTGATTAAGATCAATAGATTAAGCTGGGCTGCTGATATATTTAGAATTAATTATTTAAATCCTGTAAAAAGGCTCGTTTTGGCAAAGCCACGGGGACAAAGAGGATGACCCAGGTTGCGATGAATATATGCAATTGAAAAGGGTTTTGCTCTACTGAAGGAAGGCCATTGTCACCCAGAGAAATGCATGGAAATCTCTGCAAAAGAAGGCCTTAGCCCACCCTGGACTGTCGTTCTATTGATGATGATATAATCAATGATGTCTGGTTTAAATATGCAAAGAACCACAAAAAAATTCGTCCACCTTAAGTCTCCGAAGTATAGTTAGTATATTAAATTTTATTCGATATTTACAATTTAATATACTAACTATATATTAAAATTAATAAATTTAAAATACAGGTATACCAAGATTCTCAAAAAGTCAGTTTTTTAGTCACACTTTGGACGCTTCTTTTGTAAAAAATAAAAATATTGTGGAAGTAGACAGTGCTAATATTTTGTACAGTTTTGCTGGCATATTTGGTAATTATTTTTAAATTCAAATCCATGAATTGAGTTGTTGTTCTAATGCAGCTGGCAATACAGATACAGTTAATATTTACGCTATAAGCAAGGGCTGTTGCTCATTTAGCACTATCTAGGGGGCACCTGTAGCTTGAAGATATGTAACGGACACAAGTAACACTACCCCCACAACTCTCTGGGACCTATTAGACCGGGACCTAACGTTTAAAGTGGATTCCAAAACACTACAAACATCCATGGCACAGTTGGAATTCGAACCCAAAAACCTGTGGTACCGAGCGCCAGAGCGCTAGCCACTCTGACATCAGCCCCCTGAATTGAGTTGTATTTTAGTCAAATCTGACCCAATGATCAACTTTATTCTGCACTTTTATCTGTGAATGTAATCCAACCCGCGTATAAGCCGAGATTGCATTATTTCTTCAAAAAAAATTACCAAAGTTCAAAATCAGTAGAGAGTTTAGAGGAGAGAGATTTTCAGAACCACAAACAAAATATGAACTGTATGTTCCAAAACACTTATTCAATCAACATTATGGAATTCACTGGTAATGCCAGTCACAATAATGTATAATTCTTTCAAATTATACTGGGAAAGTTGTATTCTGTTGCAATCAGAGTTTCGATAAGTTCCTGGATTTTTTTTTTTTTTATCCAGGAACTTTTTCCTGGATTTATCATCCCCCTGACACTTTTGCTTCGACTCCACTTGTTGGTATACTTGATTCTTCTAGTTGGACCATCCCCATTTTCAATCTTAATGACTGAACAGCAAAAAATATATATATATTTCGCGATTTTTGTGCTCGATTTAACTTATAAATTATTCACCAAGGAACGTCTTAATTTCAAGTATTTTAATTAACCATTCAAAATTATTCGCCAATTAACAATATGGAAACACCATAAACCAGAGATTGGAGTCTAGTTTCATACCACCATTTTAAATGGATGCTTGACTGCGACATTGAGACATTCTAATTGAAATTTCTCACCTTTAAAATTTCCAATATATTGGCTTGATTTATTTTCAAAATTGACTTATTTGTATACTATTTTGTTACTTTCCAGTACTAGTATTCATTGGCCATTGCGTTGTCGCTACCTGGAAAGTTGATAATAGATATTTTTTTAATTTTTCGTTCTTTGAGGATAACTACTTGAAATATGCAATTCACTGTGTGAATTTAAATGTTGGTTTTAAAAAAACTTTTGAAGACAAACTTTCAAAAAGAAATCAAATTCGAAGACGTTTAAATGCGGATTGTTTAGATTAATGTGTTAAAGCTAGCTTGCCTTTCTTCTAAAACACTGTAGTTCCCGGTCTAATTAGCCTAGAATGTGCACAAAATGACCGTAGAGCAACAAACCAAATCAATCTCTACTAAAATACCATATTCTTGATATTTCATTTTTTCACGTATCTCTTTAAATTATTTATTATTTTTGAAGTAAGACTCGACAATATTTTTTTTTCTGTTATTGTAGCGTACAATGCCTTTTTCTAAAATAGTCGTTCAAATATTATTTTCCGTCATAGAATCTGGAAACAATTTCAACATAAGAAAAGGGGAATAATATGGTAGTGAACAAAATATATTCTTTCAAAATATTCTGTTCATCTGTTTGGATGATTTAACAAAGAATACGATTGGTTAGTAACTTTGTCAAAAACTTTTAAAAAATACAAAGTTATTGTATTTTTAATTATATAATTTTAAAGTAATAATTTTTGAACCATTGATTACCAATTCACGTTATTTACAAATTTAAATAGGTGAAAAAAACATACAAAAGGGTTTACTTAAAAAGAAAAAAGAACTGTTATTATGATCCAAAGTACCGTCACATATTGTAAAATGATGCAAACTCGTAAACTGCTTAAGATCTTTAACGACTATAAATAATGAGCATTTTGTCATGGAGGTTTATTTAGTACGACTCATGACTCAGTGCGCAGATAGCATGTAGGAAGGCCGAGGTTCGAATCCTCTGGCAGCATGATTGTAAACTCTTTTTTTTTTTTTCCTAGAAACGCAGAGACTCTATAGAAGATGTGATAATATGTGTAAGAGAGTCTCGCATCGATATTCAGGTTACTTGGTGGGAGTTATGGCAGTTTTCTTTTATACGATAGGCAAATGCGAGCGGTTATATTAAAAGCCCTACCGGAAGACACCTCGCATCACCCGTCGGTGGGCTGTTTGTGGGATACATAAATGGTACATGATACTCACCGATATTCAACGAGAAAAATGTACGTATTTTATATTAAGTACATTGTTTACAAAACAATGTCAATAACAAATACTGCCAGTGAATGGCATAAGACGAATTGTTTATTTTTATTGTTGAGGAAATTTCGCAATTAAAAATTCATCGAATAATTAAAAAAAAATTTTCATTTCGAACAATTTAATTAAAAAAGCAATTATGGTGCTGCTGTTAGTGTCTCTAGAGAATTTTAAGAAATTAGTTGATTATTTATATCGCTGTTATACGAATAATTCGATTATTTACGTCACTAGTTGCAGCGGAATTCTGTGGTAAATAAAGAACTGTCTTTATAGCTCAAGAATAATCAGAAGTTAAAACATTTGCGGTTGGTCACATCACATTATGTCTCTAAAGCCAATGATGCGACTAAAAAGTTACCAAAACAAGTTTTACAAGAATGCAATCTGAATCACTATATCAATTATTTTTATGCCTTGAAGCTTTATAGACGCGGTTTCTTCTAACGTAAAGAAGAAAAAAAAATGTTGCAAACCATTCCAGTAAGTTGATTTCGTTAACTTGTTGCAACAGATCTTGTAGTTCAAGTTCAATTGATTGATGTCATCGAGAAGATACCAGACAATCCAATAAATCTATAAAAATATAATCTGAATAAATCACTCATAAAGAAAAGATTTAAATCTTCAATTTTACGAGAATAATGTTAGGGAAATTTATATATATACTAGCATACTTTATATATATACTACATTTATATATATATTACCCGGCAACTACTACTACTGTGCCCAAAAAGTAAGACCAATTATTTTTTTTTCAAAAACTCTTTATTTATTCTTCCAAATTTATTTCATCGCCTTCAAAGTAATCCCCTACGGACACAACGCACTTCCAATCCTCAATGCATGCTAAAAAAATCATCGGCAGGGATGGCCTTTAAAGCACGCAGCGATTCACGTTGAATCTCCTCAATCAGCGGCGATTCACGACTCAAAACGGTGTCCCGGAATGGTCTAGGGAATAGCCTGAAGTCGCACGGTGTGCATACGGTGGTTGTGGAACGATATGGGTTTCATTTTTAGCCAAAAAGTCACGAAGAATCAATGCAGTGTGAGTTTAGCGCATTCAATGTTTTCGGTACCAATCGAGATTTGACGCGTTTGAGGCCCAAAATGGATTTGACCGATCCTTTTGAAATTCCAATATCATCAACAAGGTCTCTAATTGTAAATCGGCTGTTTGCAAGCACTAAATCTTTAATTTTTTGAACGTGAGCTTCATCGGTTGAGGTTGATAGTCGACCAGAGGACTCTTCGTCTTCAACGCGTTCTCTGCCTTGTTTATACCACATCTAAGCATTTCTTTCCGATATAGGAATGCTCACCGAATGCCTTCTGCAACATTCTATACGTTTCCGCAAACAAAATTGAATGCGAGTTCTTTGCTCGAAGAATTCAGACATTTCAAAAATCGCCGGAAACACTTTAAGCGTCTTCCAAAGCCAAGCGTAACTCAAATACTAATGAATATTTTGACGTCAAATTTCACACAGGCATCAAGGACAGTGCCAGCAACCTACAAAATAAAAAAAAAAATTGAAATTCCATAAGCCCCGGGAATTTTAAATTCAAAATGGGTCTTACTTTTTGGACATAGTAATAGGTTGCAACATTGAAATTGAAAATTTTTAGACAAACATAAACATCAAAAAGATACGCGTAGAACTGTATTGGCAAATAAAGAACATAAGCATTTATACAAAATGTGCAATGACATGGCGTGTAGCATGTTGTTCAGGAATTCAGTAAAAGTCAAAAGAAATTAGTAAAATCAAAAATAAATTTTTATTAATGCCGAAAGGAAATTTATTACCACACCCCGATGATAGAGGGACAGATTTGTCAATGAGTTCACATCCTCAGGATATTATAAACTATGTTATTTCTGCTCACTAGATGATTGAATTCAAGACACACACATACATATATATATATATCATCATCATCATCATCACTGGAGCAACAGCCGCATGGTGGGCCAAGGCCATCTGCCTACCGGCAGATTCCGAAACATGAGGTGTTCTTTTACGGGGTAGGATTGTCAGCCCTATGCCCAACAGTCATATTAGATCTACGGTTTAACGGGGATACCGAAAGAAGAATTAAGAAACGCAACCATTTTGCATGAGTAAAGCTACTACTTGTATTAGCTACACATATACATATAGAATTGAATCAAAATGTCTTTCTCGGAGAGATAATTTTGACTTCGTGAACAGAAAGTCACGTGATTCCATTCCCAGTGAATATGGTGCTTAGTCGATGACATTTGACGAGTTTTTGACAAAAACCTCTTCCGCAATGATGGCTTTGTGCAAAATGGGATCATTGTACTGTAAAATCAAAGAAATGTCTTTATACAAATCTGACCATTTTCGACAGATGTTCTCACATAAACGCCCTAATAATATTCCTCATTCACCGTTTGTGCCTCTGGAAAGAATATTCTTTGAAGTCAGGTGGTCTTAGGATCGAACCTCTAACTCTAGCTCCTGTCATTTCTTACGAATCAGTTATTAGTTTATACTAAACTTTCTTTAAATTCGTTTGCTACGATGTATACCTACTTATATGAATCATCTGGCTCTCGCTTAATTTAACTTTCAATATTTTTAATTATTAATTCAATAGCAATATAATTTTAAGTGACTTTCAATATTTTGAAATAATTTTACTAATCTTTTTAATAAAATAGCTTTACCTCAGACGTGGCGCCATCTGCTGATCACCATGAAAACTGAAACATGTAAACGCAGCAATGCCGAATTCCTTTGAGTGCTACCTGCTTACAAATTAGTTTACTTTTATTTTTATGTTTTAATTATTAATTTAAATTTTATTTTAGGGGGACATGAGTTACGGACACCTATTTGTACCAGCAGCCTTTGCTTTTCTAATCGCTTTCCTAATTATAACAGTTTTTAATTTTATTTTATTATCGTTTTTAATTTAAACAAGTTCTTTTTGTACAAATTTTTAATCAAATGATGATGTGGTGGTTTTAGTGTTACTTAATGCCACACTGGAACTCCTGTGCCATATGGATGGAATACAGAGTGCACCGCACACCACAGTAGTTGAAAAAAAATGTCAACATGTCCTTGATTTTCAAGTGACTTTGACACTTTTTTTATGGGATTAAATTCGAATTAGAAGCACTATTCCGAAGATGGTTGGCTGATTTGCATGTCTTACTCGTAAACCCATGCAACGTCACCAATTATGTGTTTCATGAAGATGGAAAATCTTGTCTTCAATAACCTGCTTCCTCCATTCTTTTTGGGCAACATTGAGTTCTTTTGAAATCCGTCATACGGCGATGCGTTTCATGTCCAAAATATCAGTCATAATAATAAGAACGGATTTAAAACGATACTTTCATATTTTGATCTAACTCTCTAAGACTCATATGGTGAATTTTGATAACCAACGTCTTGATTTTGTCTGTCATAGTAGTTGATGGTCAACCAGAATAAGGCAAAATCAACAATCATTCTTTATACATATTGTACAAGATTATATTCATAACAATTTATACTCCAATAAATAGACATTAAAAAAAAAAGACATGTCAGCACAAAATAGATGCATTATCTAAACTTGTTAATATTCATGAAAATGTCTCCATTCAATATTGCAGTAACACACAGCTTATAAGTTACCACGCTAAACGAAACAGTTTTAAACCAGGTCATCTTAACACGTAAATAATAGGAATAATAATCAGAACAAAGAATAAGAAAATTTGTTGTTTTTCATTATTTTGTAACATTTGCTGTTAAATTCATTTTAATGCATTATTTATAGACCTATTTGTATACTAATGTCGATTTTTATTCATGGGAAAAAAAATGAATAAAGAAGTTATGTTTGGGATGAGGAAAATTCTTCCTCATTTGATATTTTTTTGTAAAGATGTCATTTAATGGCATTTGCTTTTTCCTGTTTCATTCAACGAGTAGTTGTCGATACCAAGACATCACATCAATAACACATTCGTAATCTTCATGTACTTGTTCTACTAATCTTTTAAGATCTTTATTAGGAATATATTCATCAGGCATACACTCATCAGCTGTAACTTGCAATAATTCTTCACGATCCTGTGCATTATACTATCTAACATATTGTTAAAGAAAGAAATGGGAAGTCAAAAATGAGAGGTTGGACAAACAAAATCTATGTTGCAACACCTCAATAAGATGAACTCCATTTATTTTTGATGAAAATGGATCATTTAAGTCGTCAAAGTGATGAAATAAAATAATGGTGAAATTTTATGCTTTGTTAAATCAAAAATTGATAAAATAACACAAATAATGCTATTGCTAAATATGCTATTTATTTATTTATATTTGCTAATTTATTATATTGTTTTATGACTATACACATTCATATACATATATATATATAGGAATTTACAATCAAATAATAGGAAAATACAAATTTGATAACAGCAGGCATATATTTTTTATTTCCATAGATGTATTAATATATTTCAAAGTTAATCCAAAATTTCTGTAAACCATAAAACCAAAGTAATTACAGAAACTCCTTAGTGGTCAGCATATCTGTATATTTCAAAATTCTGCATATTCCTTAGACAGTAATGTATTTAAAATTATTCTAAATTATATTTGATTTAAAATTCAACAA
Source organism: Caerostris darwini (assembly GCA_021605075.1). Lineage (NCBI taxonomy): Eukaryota > Metazoa > Arthropoda > Arachnida > Araneae > Araneidae > Caerostris > Caerostris darwini. Next base: position 330,855 of record BPLQ01000688.1, read on the forward strand.
AATTATGCTGGTTTTCAAAAGACTTTAGAAGTGATTTCATTTTAGCAAACTTCTCATTTTATATCAAATTTATATTAAAAAATATTTTAACCACAAATATATACATAAAAAAATATTGGTTGACCATAATTATCTGCTCTGTTATAGCCAGTATGAAAGTAAGTAATTTATATAGAACTGTCTGAAAAATGACATTTCTTATTATATATGTATATAGATTAATTACAGGGTCCTATTTATGTTAATATATTGCGTTTTGTGTACAAATCTTTATAAAGATCTTTACAAGTATAAGTACAAATCTTTATTATGTTAATCTTGTAAACAATGTTGAGCATAAAAACATATTCCTTTCGTAAACATATATTTAAAACATATTCCTTTCATTATTGCTCAATTTAACCAATTTTTGATAGATCTTATTTTTAAAAAAAAACTATCTGAAAAGTTTTTTAAAAAAAATCAAGCATAGGTTTCTTCTAAATGAACATTGAGATTATAATTGTATGACGATGCCCGATTGTGTAAAATTTAGATTCTCTAACAAATAATTATTATTTTGCATTACAAAAAGTTCAATGGATGAAGTGGAAAACTTTATTACACATTTTGTGTTATTTACAAAATATTTTATGGCAATACACACAAATTTATGACTACTACAATATCAGTTTCTCATGGAAGAATCCAATAAAACCGGGTTTGATGTTTAAATAAATATTTTAAAAATAAATATACATACTAACTACTATAAGGTATATAATACACAACAAACTTTTTATGTTTAAAAGGTAAGAAATTTAAGTAGATTCATAACTAAGCTACTTATTTTTTTTCTGGGCATAATGGATGATATACACCCATCAAATAAAATACATATGCTACTATTTTTTCATAGCATAAAAACATAAATGCAGCTGTTAGAGTAGTTTGCAAAACTTTCGGTTCTAATCCTTTGTACAACCCTTTCACTCCACTTGTTCTAGAAAAAAGGAAGACACATAAATGCTTGTATTCTTAAAAACAATGTATAGCAGATAAAATAATAAAAAGATTTTCCACTATTATCCTTACCCATTACTACTTCATTTATTTGTAAATCAAATTTTTTAAGTCCTGAATACCATTGTAATAGAAAGAATGTTATCTTTTTTGCCATATTTTGTTGGATTGGTTGTATTAAACATGCAGAAATCTCAATAAACTTACAAATTATTATGTAGTAAATCAAAGAAAAATTAAAATAGTAAAAATAGTTCATCTGATTCAAAGGTTTGCGAGACAATAACCTGCAACAATCTTTTGGTATGTCTTACATTTGACCCAGCAGGCTTTTTTTTTTTTTTTTAAATAATAATATAAAATGTTTCCTTTACTAGAAAGAAAGACAATTATTGGCAGACATAAATCCATAATAATATAACACAAATTAATAATGGAATATGATACGAAATTATGCAACATTGCAATAAAAATGAGATATATACTATGATTTTCCCACTGACAATTATTTGTTGTCGCTGATTAGATTTATAGTGTCAATCGTCAAAAGGGACTTTACATGCTTAAATTAACTAGGATCAGTGCACACTTTTAGTATACTTAATTTTGAAGAGAATTTTTTTAACAAATTAAAGTTAAGTCTAATACAATGCCAGAGGAAAATAACCAAATTATTGCATTTGTTTGAATTGTACCAAAAAGGCAATCAAATTATTGCAAAAAGGTCATATATAGTCCGAACATAGATTTGAGTTGAATGGTAAAGATCTGGTTTAATTGTAAAAATGGCAGAATTGCTAAGTGTTTAGGAGTGTTGGTCAGACGCTGCAAAACTCTTTTGAAAGAAAAAAGTTAAATTGTGAGTGTGGAATTTCTCATCTAATTTTTTTTTAATATTGTGTCAACTAAAATTTTAGTGAATAAAAATTAAAATTATTTTCATTGCAATTAAAATCCCTTCTAACTGACATTCCCTTCTCTAAGATGTTGCTCTGTTTGAATCTGTCTGATTCACCAGCTTGTTCATTTTCCATATCATCGGTGATCAAACTAGAGAATTCTAGCAAAGAATATGAATATTTTTGGTAGCAATTTTTTAAAATATTACCACGTTATAACTAAAAGTCTACGCTGAATGTCTGTTATATATTGAAACCCTTGAAACAATTATTGGGAACAAAAAAAAAAAATGTTGGATTGACATAGTGTTAATATATGTATCTTGTAAATTTATTCTTATTTAAAGACTAATTTATAATGTTTTTGATTAATCTTGGAAATAATACATTTCTGAACATTTTTTAAATATATAAACAGTAATATCTTTAAAAGATATTTAAATCTGTAATTTATATAAATATATAAATTTTAAAGTTTTTTTTATAGAGAAATGCTACACTTAAAACTAGAAATAAATAGTTACAAAATTCGATACATTTGTAAATTTCAAAAAAAGAAAAATCCTAGCAGTTTTTTTTAATATTTAAAACATATTTGTACAAATTTTTAACAGCAAAAATAATGAAATAAAAAAATTGTAAATAAAAGATCACTAAATTTAGCAACAAAACCAGATGATTTTTCCATGGAGAATGTGGTTATATTGATGTACAATATCAGAAAGGCCAATATCATAATTACATTATATTAGGGCAATACTGCACACAATTTTATTTATTGGGCAACAAGAAGGTCAATAAAGGAAGGAAGAAAAATAAAGGTAAGGTCCTAGCACCATTTAAAACTCATCACACACTATATCATTTTAGAGGCCTTCTATAAAGTAGCAACAACCTTTCAAAAGGGGATAAATAATATGTTACAAAAATTTCAAAGTTTTCTTGTGCCTTTTTAGACAGCATTGCTATGTTTTCATTCAACTTTAATTTGCATGTTGTGTCAAATAAACATGAAAATCTTAATTTAAACAACGTACATTTCAAACAAATAAAATTTTACAGAACCCTATATAAAATACTTTGGATACATTGTTGGATCTTGAGGAAACCTACCAAACCCAGAAAAGATCTGAGTTCAAGAATTAAATGTGCCTTGAACCAAAATTCAACTGAAAAGCTTATTTGGATTATATAATTACTACCCAGATTACAGATGGAAATAGCTTACCAGATTAACCCAATAAAAATCATTTTGAAACATTTCCCTGTAGTAAACTAACGCTTTCTTAAAATTGAAAGAAAAGTTATCACAAACAGCAGAATTACATACATCTGTTTTTGAAGAACTTTTCCTCATACATTGAGATGCTTCTCAAATCGGAACTGGAACATGCTTATATGGAATAATATGATATAATACAAAGCATAAAAGTTATAAAAGTCATGGATGTTTGGTTTTCTATTATTTAAGATGATAAAAATCATAACCCATTATACTTTGTAATCAAAAATGCACCACAATCCTTCAAATTAACTACATTTGCCTGGAATTCCAAAAAATGTTATATTTCAATATCACAATTTGCAGGAAGACAAATGACCAATGCCATCAAGATATCCAGACTTTATTAGTGTTTGAAAACTTATTAGAACAATATCTAAATACAAAAAAAAATAAATATATATATATATATATTCTTTAAAGAAGAGTGGATATATTTACATACATATTTTATTTTTTATATTTATATGAATCTTTCATTTCATAATGTATCATATATTTCATTTGTTTATATAGATTATTCACTGACAAATGCAATTAATTAGTATTGATATTCTGATATTATAAAATAGTGTAATGCTTGTTTTTTGTCAAAATGATCATATATATGTAATTTTCAGATAAATGATTATGACTTCCTAATCTATCATCTTGTGGGGAAGGCAAGATAACTGGAAACTTTAACTAGTAAATTATAATATTGACACTCTCTCCTTAGCAAAGTTGTCAAATATATTGAAATTAATCTTTAAAATAAAAGTGCAGAGCAAGAGAGAAGAAAATTTTACACTGATAGGAACATTATCTGATCTAAGTTTGAATTTTGTTAAAATTTAAATATTTATCTTAACTATTTATGAAATGTGAATACATATAAACCCATGATAAAACTCGTATAAATAGAATTACTAATTTACAGTAAATTAAACTAACTACATGAACAATACAGTAAAGCACTTTCAAAAATTATATTTTTATTTGTATTGTTTAATGTTTAATTAAAACAATATTAAAAATATATATATTAGAAATAGGGATAATATGTAGTAGTCGTATTAAAATATGCTAATAATTAAGTCTTTTAAAAACATCCAAACCCATAAAACAATTAATAATTGCAATCAAAGAAGTATTGTGTAAATTGGTATTAACCCCAATGTAAAGCAATACAATAAAATTCAATAAAATTAAAATACGACCTAAATGAAATAATGTAAAATAATAACGATAAAATATTGAATATTTACCTGATAATGTATGCAAAAACTTGAATTGTGGTTAGCCTTTTTAACTTTTCTGTTCCATACTAAAAAATTAAGCAAAACAAATACTTCAGTCTTTTGAATGAATTTAATATTCCTCAACTTTAATTTTTTTTTAATCCGATATATTTATTTTTTTATAGCACAACAAGGTGAAAATATTATAAAAGGATATTGAAATTGAATAAAGAAAATAATATAATTTTAAATGAAGATTTATAACAAAAGTTTGAAAAAATTTAAATATGTGTTTCTATACAACTCAAATAATTTCTTACATTAACTTACTAACTCATGGTATTTGCATTAACTGAATTAACCACTATTTTATGTATAAACAACAAATTCTTTCTAGATCATAAAGAAATATTTGGTTTTAATTTATAGTTTAATCTTAATTCCAAATTAAGATATAATTATATCTCACTTAACTTTAATGTACTAAAACTATAAATGAAGTAATCTATCAGCAAACATTTATATTCTGAACATGCTAAGAAAACTCACTCTAAGTTTAGATTGCACAATTTGTAATGGATATGTTAATACTGTTGATATGCTTTTAGCTATTGCTCCAATAAGAAAAACAGATAATGTTCCAACTTTCTGAAAATATACAAAATGAATATCAAATCATCAACATTTTCAAACATTGCTAATTACAAAATTTATTTATAAAATTTAATTTTTCAAATAAATACACTCTTTAATATGTACAGTTCAGGACCATGGCCTTGCTGGATAAATGATTTTTCCCAGAGTATCAAGCATCAATATAGTTTTAACAGAAATACAAAGATAAGTCATTTTAGATAAAAGTTTACGCATTTAAAATATGTATATATTTAAAATGTTTATGAACATAATCTGTGTAGATTATATAAGGATTCAGTGATGCATTTCATTATTCCAGCAAATATACAAAATCAAAATTCATATATTAAATATTCATTTAATAGAATATTCTTGTATTAATAAAAACACAGCACAAAAGAAAAAATTAGTACTATAACAATGATAGTTTAAAAAGTTATGACAAGCTTATCTATGGTAAGATAAATTACAATAAGCCTGCTTTAGGATTTAAAAAATATCTTCCATGATATGGATCTTTTCCTCAAAAAAAAAATTGTTATACATTATACACAGATTGATCAGTTCTGTATTGTACCGAAAGGAAAACTGTTAGTTATGATAAACATAGGCAAAAATGTGAGCAGTAACAACAAATGTCCAAATCCATACTAAACATTCTGAAAGCAAATGGCTTAATTGTTGACAGATAAAGTGCCAGATTAAAAAGTGTTTATTTTAACAAATAAAAATTATTAATTGTTTAGTTATGTAACTATTACTTATTGTATTTTTAGTTACATAAGGGTAACCATAAAAAATTAATAACAAAATAAAAAAGAAAGATGTGATATTCAACCACACAGAACACTTCTTAGCCACTGCTATGGAAGTTTAGTAGATATAAAGAGGGCACTCCTGATGCCTTGCAGTAGGTGCTGCTAGATATATGAAAGTAGTGGTTGCAAGATCATTTAATAACTTACAAGTTTGAAAATGCATGAAAAATTTAATGATATGATCAATTATTTACACATTTGAAATTAACTGTTCACATATTACATGCATAATAGTATATTACCAACATATAATAAACTGTAATTTTCTTCTGTGTGAAATTTAAAGTAGACACTAATATTCATCATTTAATTAAAATTGAAAACTCATCACCCAATATAAAAGAATCAAAAGAAAACAAAAACTTTCATAGTATTAAATCACTAATATTAAATGTTTTATATAGTGGATTTAAAAACTTTTACATCTAATTCATCTCTAGAAAAATTCGCAGAGGAAAATAGAATTGTTCCTCATTCTTTTAAGATATGAATCACAATTAGAAATGAATAAAATCTATCTATTAAAGCACAATTGTAGTTTAAATACATTCACAAACAGATTAAAATTCAAATGAGCTAAACAAAAGCATAAAAAATAACATACTTCAGATCCAAACACTTTACAATATTCTGCTTTTAAAGCTTCATAAATAGTAAATTGTATAGCTGGATTAATAACTAACATCAAAGAAGGAACCATTCCACTCCATAATGATAGCCATCCTTCTTTTGATGCAATTTTCAATATGGCATCTGTAAAAATTTGAAATAAGCTATAAAAATAAACTTATAGCAAATATGGATCATTTAATAGAAAAACCACCTAATAAGACTTCAATAAAAATTAAATCAGTTATAATGGATAATACAAAACAGCTACAAAAATAAATAAAATTTATAAATATTTGTCTAAATAGATTACAAAAAATACACGAGAAACACAAATAGTGAGAAAATAAAAGATGTTCTGCAAATATTTTAATTGCTGTGTTTTTATAATAATTAAGGCAATAAAATGTTATTAAAATTTATCATATTAGTTGATAATCATTATATACACATATAATAAATCAGATAAATTTCAATATCAATGTGTAATAATTTAAAAATAAATAATAGATAAATTTTAATACATTTTGATAGATAATAAAAACCTTATAATATTTAGATTTTTAAAAAATGTTTAACTAATATCAAAAATAATAAATAAATTGTGTTGTTCATTATATCAAAAAATAATTGCAAATTTTTAATGGAAAAATTATCAAATATAACACATTACTATTTTTTAATTATTTTAACAACGAATCCATTGTCATTCTACAATGAAAATTTGTGAATTATTTAACATTAGAAAATTAATTGCTAAAAACTTTTTGATGGTGCACTTTTTTTTAAAAATTTAATTTGCATTTTTCCACAAAAAAATTTACATTTTTATTGTGCTATACAACTCAAAAAGAATAAAATAAAATTTTAAACAATTATAAAAGGCATAAGCAACTATTCTTAGTTTGGGGCCCTAATTATCATCTTACCTCCAAGTTAAGGGTAAAAGCAAATTATTAAATAAAATGAATTAAAACAAATGTCTATTTAATATTTTATTTATTAATAAAAATTTTGTATTAAAAATTTGCATCAATTTTATAACATAATGAAATCTTAATTTAGTGTGAAGATTGACTTTGTACTTGAACTATGAGACTATTAATATTGAGATTAGTATTACTTAAGGATTAATCATATAAAACATGAATTTTTTTTTTTTTTTTTTTCATGTTAGCTTTGTTAGAATTTTTAATTTATAATTGTTTTTACCCTTAAAAAAGATTCACACATATATGGTACTGCTAAAGAGACAAATTATTTTAATTAGCAATTTATTTAAGGAAAATAATAGAACAAATGTTTTCTCCTACCTATTAAGATAAAATTAGTTAAAATGAATGGATCAATTGATATAGCAGAACAACAATTGCTCAAATGACCTTTAAATAATTTAAATGTTACAACGACAATCTGAATCTATTTTCATTATAGATTATTTTTTGGAATTTTACATCATTGTATTTTTAAAACAATAGCATATATTTTAATAAATTTTGTATTTTTTCTTATTATTATAAAAGTAAGCTACCTCACACAAAATTTCATCTGAGATTTTGGCATAAATTTGACATGAAATTTGTTAATTTTTAGCACAGCATGCACAATATAGTGAGAGATTACAATAAATTAAAATGTTTTAATATTTATTTAAAAAAAATTATATTAACAATGATTAATTATATAGTTTTGTTAAATTCAATACTATAAAGTTAAATAATTTCTAAACTTAAATTTTGATGTCTTTAACATCGGTTTCTGTTAATTAAAGTTATTTTAAAACTTGCTCAACAATCAGACAAAAAAAAATATGCGAGTAATTACTAATTTTTATATATTATATAGAAAAAAATTTGAGTGTTCATCTAATTAATTTTTAATAATGTAAAAATTACAGCATTTAGAGATTTAAATTTTTTCACTTGAATCCAATATAATTTTTATAATTAGTAATCGAAAAATCAAATTAAAAAAATTTAGTTAATTTTTTAATCAAATAAGATACTCTAAACTTTTAATAGTTAAAACTATATTTAAACTATTCGGTTGAACAATAACTTGTGTATTAACTACAAACAGGAAATACTGTTGTTCTCTTCTTTTCTTACCTCTTCTATAGTGCTGTATCTCTTATAAATATATCTTATTCCATTTGCAATTCAAAATTTACATTTGTTGTCTTTTATATTCATTGTTTGACTTTCATTCATAATTTTTTTTTATTTGAATTTTATATATATATTAATTTATTTAAACTTATATGATAAAACTTTAGATAAGCATTTTACATATATTATTGCCAAAATTGTAAAAAGACATAAAATGATCAACTGCTATTATATACTTTGTTGAATATTTTACTTCTTCAATGAAGCTTATAAAAGAAAGATATATTATGTTATTTAAACAAACCAAATAAAGCTAGGACATATCTACTAATTATCTAGAAATGCATTATATCTTTAATCTGTCAATTTACCAATTGTTCCTGCATATTCAGGATGACTTCCTAATAATTTCTTATCCTCGATTGAAATTTTGGCACCTTGCATTTTAAGTCTTGAATTAGCAACCCATAAGGGAGTAGTCAGTACTACATTAAGTACACCTGAAAAAAAAACAATTTTATAAAAATATATTTGAATACTGAATTAATGCTTTTTCAATCGATTAAAATGAAAAAATAACATTTCTTACTGTTAATTTATATCTAATTAAAGTAGATAATTATAAATAACAAATGCAGTTCAGAATTTAAAAGAATAGCTAATTTTTTTATATTAAACCCCGACGAGAAGGAAGAACGAATTCCATTGCAACGAGAACGAATTCCATTTGCAAACTCATTAAAAACAGTTTTAAAAGCCCCTATCAGAAAATCATGCATCTCGACATTACTCAGGCAATAGTCTGTTTTTCAGCACATCAAAGAGACCCATTTATGACCAGCTGTTACTCACAAACAAAGATAAAGGGGCTTGTTTCTTGTGGTCAAAAGGAGATCCTCAGTGCGATTCTTACCCTCGTTTTGATGCCACTTTACACAATTGACTCTTTTATACAAAATGTGCTACAATTAACTCATGGTCTAAAAACTTTTCATCAGTCTGATATGTGATGTTTTGCATATTATAAAAAAAGCGTATGTTTTACATATGCATTAAAAAAACTAGGCAAAGACTTAATGTAGAATGAAATAATATTAACATTTACTTAGTAAGGCATCTGTACAATATTCAACAAAGGAACAAAGTATTTATGATTTAAAAAAGAATTTTTTCATACTTTTTTAGTCATAAACTTTAATGGGTGTATGAAACTTAAGTAAAAAATTAAACTGTTTCTTTATTAAGTTGAAATATTTAATTTTCATACAATTTACTAGTAACTTTTGACATACAAGCTGCCAATCTTTTAATGAATCATTATTAATTTTTGTCTTGTTTTACATTATAGCATAAGTATGTAAATAAAAGAAATATAATTTCTAAAGAACAATGTAAGAATCAATAGGAAATAAAAAACAATAATGGTAGTTTCAAATTATTTTTTAAATAGCTTATTTATTTATAATTATTTTTTTTAATCTTTCAATATATATATATATATATAAACAATTCGAAATAACATGGCCAAAATAAAAGGGCAAAGCAGGCATATAAGAAGAATCAAAAATCACACAGGAATATGGGGTCACAAACTCCATCCAGGGCCACTAGAAGTCATTTTTATGAAAACACAAGCTGTGCAAATTGAAACAACTTCATTTAAGCTGTGATGCCTTGTGAGTAATATGTATCCCAAAATACCAGGGATGTATTTTATGTACAGTGCTGCTAACTGCAATGGACGAGAAGATGTACAAATGTATCACCACAATATCTCACTAAAAAAGGCACCACTAGGTCAGTGTCTGCCACACTGCATCAACGATTTTGCAGAACAAATCAGTCAGTTGCTACAAAACAAAGTGTCCTCCAAGAAATGGAATATAATCTTTCCACAAGTACACAAGTTGTTTACTGAAAAACCCAAATCCCTCAATTCACTGTTTGGTGCATTGCACATAATGAAGGACTGCATTCCTTCAATCTACTGTATTCTAGGCACTGAAACCGGGAGAATACAACAAGAGCATTAAATTTGCATAGTGGTACTTACAAGAGAGTGCAGCAGACCAAAACTTCTCAGCAAGTGTTCTCTTAACTGATAAAGCTGTGCTCTCACAAGAGAGTAAGAAGAAAACTCATAGCCTGCATCACTAGGCAGATGAAAACATAAATGCTACATGTATACATGCCTCACAATGAAAATTTACTCTTAACATCTGGGCTGGCATTTTAGGAGATAGTTTACTTGGATTGTACTTTCTACTGTAGTACAATCTAATTGAAAAAATTGATAGTCCCAATTATGATACATTCTTGCAAGAGGTTCTGCCAGAAAAGATGAATGCTGTTTCCATGTCTATTTGTCACCACATTCACTCTCAACATAACTATATCCTGCTTCACATTTCAGCAGATAAGTCAGAGCACATCTGCAGGCCATCTTTCCCTAGTCGAGGTGCACCAATTACATGGCCACATCAACACATCTTAAAACACCTGTTTCACAGAAGACAGAGTAGTAAGAATTGTTGCAGCAGCAGGATGTGTTTAATATACACCAGGTATTTTTGAAAAAATATGCCATTTCATGCAGCATCTATGTAATGAGTGTCTAAAGGCATCTAACCTAAATTTGTAACAAATGGAAATACAGTATAAATAAAATGATGTAGAATGGTTCTTGTTTATTGGTCTTTAATTTGAAGCCCCCTGATTATATAGAATCAATTGCAAAATGAAAAGTTTAAAATATTTTACAAATAAGGATGTAGATATACAAACAAGGTTGCCAACAAAAATACTTGAATTTAAAGGAAAACATCAAAAGTATGCCAATTTTTAAAGCAACATTTTAAACTGTCTTGATAGCACTGACTATACCAAGCTGAAATGAAGAAAAAGTAAATGTAAAAGAAAAGAAAAAGAAGGTGAAAAATAACCATACAAATTTTAGAATAAGGAATTCAACTGAAAAGTGTGAATTAGATAAAAATTTAAAAATGAATAAAAATATGTTTATACGATTAAAGAACTACCCCAGTACTACCTTTGCTACAGATAACGTTTAAATCTAATAAAACTACATCAGAAAAAAGCAAGTAAATAAAAAGATAAATGTTTATATCTAGCAATATGTAAATTAAATTTCAGAAGAAAATATTACCTGCAACAGCAGCTACTGTCAAGTCTCGAATTGCATTTTTCCCAGTATTACGTGTTTCAATTACTGTTCGAAGACCATGAAAGGCATAGAAGTAAACAAAGTTTGAACAGCAAAGACTAGTCAATACTGGTTGCAAGCCACGATATAAGCTTGAACTGAAGTAAAATAATAAATTAATGAATTTTTATTCAATGTAAGACCCATAAAGTATCCTTTTAACTAAAATGTAGCTATACACAAAAATTTCTGTTAAATTACAAATTGTAAAAGTAAAAAAAAATGCAATAAACAAATCTGCATAAAGGCAAAATATGTAATCAATATAAATTAGATTTAATGAATTTATATGCAATCACTTAAGTTGCTTACATTTCAATATTAAATTCTTGCATTTCAACATTTTAAGAATAAGCTGTCTTTATTATTATTTCAAATAGGAAACAAAATGCTGTCTAAATCAAATAAAATGGAATGCTACATTAAAAAAAAAAATTATTATGTACTTGAAAGGTTTGTATTAAATAAATAATAAAAATGGTTCTAAAAGCAAATACAAAATTTTATATGGGAAAAAAATACACTATACTTACATTCCTTCTTGCTCTATTAAATCCTTTATTGCTAAAATAGTGTTTTTAGCTTCACGAGATTCTTCAACTAGAAAATGAATAAAAACCTATCAAATCTCATAAATGCAATACAAATTTTTACACCAAAAATTACTTTACTTTAATTTAATTTTTTTACTGCAATATAATTTTAATAATTTTATCATATATGAATGCAAAAATCTTTATTTGTTCATTATAATTGAACCAGATTGCTGGTGATCTACCTAGCCAATATACAAATTATGTAACCTTCTTTTACATAACTTATCAATCGACTTTTTATATCTCATCATTCTCGTCCCAATAGATGCTTACTGTAGATTTGTACACATTTATAAGTATAATTTTACTTGGTCTAATATTGAAAAACAATATTTTAGTAATAAATTGCCATTACAAGTGTTGTAGAAATTTGGTATTTACAAGCAAAAAATAAGAAAAAATCATTTTTTGATTGAAAAATGTTTTTTCACTTGAATATATGTAAAAAAAGGAATGAAATAAGGAAGGCTAGATGCATGATTTATTTGGAAAAATTGCATTGAGAAAAGTGGTACTGATTATACATGAAAATTAATTAATTTGAGGGAAGTACAATAATATGTATTTATATATATAATTTGGGATTTTTGTAATGTTGGTATGAAGAGCTGACAGTAATATTCTCGTTGTTCTATTTAAATGCAATTATCTTCATAACAACACCAAAGAAAATTGTCAAGCAACTAGGTTCCATTATAATGAACAAGTACAGAAAAGAAGAAAAACATAGATGACAAATAATTACAAATCTTACAATATATACTAAATAATATTTAACTTTGTAATATAATTTAACCTTGTAATATAGTAAAAAGATTTATATGAATTCAAAAAATTATACATTATAAATGAGTTTATATATTATATGTTTACAAAATAAAAATTGTTGTGGTTATTTTTAGTTCATGTATAATAAAATGTCCAATTTGACAACTTTGCTCAGAAATGCATTTTGTGAGAGAAGTAATTCTCTCATTATGCAACCCCACAATTCTCATTAGTTAGCAAAAAAAAGTTTATAACATGCGGCCAAAAATGCTACATACGTTTAGTATTTATGTTACTTTTAAATGGTTACTACAGAATAAAATTCTATTAAATCTGCTACAAAATAATATTGAAATTATTTGACAAATTTTAAATCAATTTATTGCAATAAATTATATTTCAAACTTTTTTCTTTAAACTGGACACATATGAAGCACTTAACCTATACAAGTAATTAATTTGAGAAATATTAATCATGCCTTTCTTATGGAACATGAATGAAAAAAATTATAAATATACCTTGCAAACGTGAACGGATAGTATCCAGCGGGAAGAAAACTGTCATTGCAGTAACACCTCCCTGTAAAATAAAAATTAAATTTGTTAAAAAGAAATAAGCCAACACAAAAATTCCTTAAAATTACTTTAACTGAATAAATTTTTAAAATCTATTAAAACTTTCATTTTCCTATAAAAATTTTAATAGTTTGATCATGAAATTAAAATTTGATTTCAGCAGAAACAAGAAAAAAAATATTTCATATAATAAACTAAGATTAATAATTTAGAATTAAAAAAATGAATTTAAACACAAAACTGAAAATAAATAATCCATTCAGGCGCACGCTTTTCTATTAGAATTAGAAAATTAAATGGAATGAAATATAAATTTATATACTTATTTCATGATAAATTTCTAAACTGATTAATAAATCAAAAATTAAGATAAACTCCACTTTCAGACATTCAAAAGCAGACATTTTTAAGCGCACATACATCATTTTTATTTATTCGAAAATGAAACAAAAAATTAATTTTTTTGTCTGATTATCTTTATAAAAATAGTTAATTTAAAACTTACCGCTGCACCCGATATAGCATGTACAAACGTTTCATACGAAAACAATTTCTTGGTATTCATTTTTTTATAATGAGAACTAACGCAAACGGAAGATAAAAGCGGTATGATTTTATGAGGAAATTTTACACTTTCCTCGTTTATTTATTTATTAACAGCACTTATGCAATATGCCGCTGGGTCTTAAATGGAGGAAAAGCGCTGTTGATATTAGCGTCAACGGCCTGACGTCTACTATAGCCGTAGATTGCTATGTAGGGTTGCTCCTGCAGTTAGAGGGAATAAAATTATTTACAAATCACTAAAAATATTTTGATCTAGCAGAACTCGGGGGGGTGGGGGGAGAATGAAGCACGGCTATATGTCCTATTCCTTTGTGAGTGAAAACATCTCTATAAATAGATTTGCAGAGCAGGATGAGAGTGGAGAACAGCTTAGAGATAGAGGATGAAATAAGGAAACAAACTAATGAGTGAATAATATAGGCATTTATAGAAACAAAACTGTCATCATATACATCTATTATCATATCTGCTTAACAGAAACAATCAAACCGTGCATTGAATTGCTTAAACGGTTTTCAAATTTTCTTGTTGCATCTTATGCACGCTTGCGGATTTTAAATATATATTTATATATTTATATATATATATGTGTGTGTGTGTGTGTGTATATGTATATATAATGAGTGAACTAATATATATATATATTAAAGGGCTGAATGTGACACCCTTCAAGAGTTTCGCATTGCGAATGCTGTGATGATTTTGCTTTCAATTTGCTTGTAGCGAATAATACTGACTGTTTTCTTGTACAAAATAGTGATGTATCTAGTTCATTCCATCTCAGTTGTCCTTTAGTTTTTCTATTGATGTCGTACATATGTAAAACACTGTGTGCTCAAGACCATTACAGTATAAAAAATTAATCATGATTCAATATCATTTTTGCTGCACGAGACTAATTATTACTATTTAATGCATTAATATTAAAATTTTGATTCCATAAGTAATGGTAAGAATTTCTACATCAATGGCACTCATACAACCCCAAACAAGTACAGAGCCTTCTCCGTATCTCACTATTAGAAGAATTTATCAGATGCATTTCTGTCTTTGGTTTTCTTCACACCTTTCACGCTTTCTTAGATCCAAAAAATGGTAAAATGTAAACAACGCATGAACACAAAAAACCAACGGAGAACAAACAAGGAGGGAATCAGAAGCATGACCACTTTGACAGCCAAAGGCTTGTAGTATTCATTGACAGCCAAAGGCTACTGGTATTCGCTACACATATTGTCTAATAAAACCCTCATAGTATTCGCATTATAAATATTCTGCCCCATATTCAAACTTCTCAGAAAAAAATAATAAAAGAAAAGAAATTGTTCAAAATCCGAAATGTGCCTAAGTTGCAGCAACAAAAGTGAAAATCATTTAATAAACATAAAGATCAAAACGTTGAACGGCAAACCTGTAATAGCACATTAAAAAAAATTTACAAAATATATAATGACACAGTGTAAAACGATATTGATTAGGAAATCTGTAAGACCCGATATAAATTAGGAACCCAAAGGAAATAAATTATAACATTCTGATCAAGTAATTCCTTATCAAGGAATATGTACCCTCAAGATTTTATAAACCATGTTATTACTGCTAACTAAATGACTGGATTCAAATTAAAGGCACATCTAGTGATGTGTATATATACACTGAAGTGACAAAAGTCATGGGATACCTCTTAATATCGTGTCGGCCCTTCTTTCGCCCGGCGAAGTGCAGCAACTCGACGTGGAATGGACTCAACAAGTCGTTGGAAGTCTTCTGCAGGAATATTGAGCCATGCTGTCTCGATAGACGTCCATACTTGTGAAAGCGTTGATGGTGCAGGATTTTGGGCACGAACAGACCTCTCGATGATGTCCCATAAATGCTCGATGGGATTCATGTCGGGCGATCTAGGTGGCCAGATCATTCGTTGGAATTGTCCAGAATGTTCTTCAAACCAATCGCGAACAGTTGTGGCCCGGTGACATGGCGCATTGTCATCCATAAAAATCCCATCGTTGTTTGGGTACATGAAGTCCATGAATGGCTGCAAGTGATCTCCAAGTAGCTGAACATAAGCATTTCCAGTCAATGTTCGGTCCAGTCGCACCAGAGGACCAAGTCCATGCCATGAAAAAACAGCCCACACCATTACGGAGCCACCACCAGCTTGAACAGTGCCTTGCTGACAGTTTGGGTCCATGGCTTCGTGGGGTCTGCGCCACACTCGAACCCTACCATCAGCTCTTACCAACTGAAATCGTGACTCATCGGACCAGGCCACGGTTTTCCATTCATCTAGGGACCAACCGATATGCTCACGTGCCCACGAGAGTCGCTGCAAGCGATGTCGTTCTGTCAGTAAAGGCACTCGAGTCGGTCTTCTGCTGGAATAGCCCAAGAAAGCCAAATTTCTCCGCACAGTTCTAACAGACAAGTCCCTTGTACGTCCCACATTGATTTCTGCGGTTATTTGACGCAGTGTTGCTTGTCTGTTAGAATTTACGACTCTTTGCAGACGTCGCCGGTCTCGGTCGTTAAGTGCAGGCGGTCGACCACTGCGCTGTCCATGGTGGGATGTTATGCCTGAAATTTCATACTCTCGGCACACTCTTGACACAGTGGATCTGGGAATGTTGAATTCCCTAACGATTTCCGAAATGGCATGACCCATGCGTCTAGCTCCAACTAACATTCCGCGTTCAAAGTCTGTTAATTCCCGTCGTGCGGTCATCATCACGTCAAAACCTCTTCACATGAATAACTTGAACAGAAATGAAAGCTCTGCGAAAGCACTGCGCATTTATACCTGTTCTACGCGATGCTACTGCCATCTGAAAATTTGCATATTGCTATCCCATGACTTTTGTCACTTCAGTGTATATGCTTCTGAATTATTATTTGCCATTACTTGTTGATAAAATGACAAATTTATTGACGTTTCCTATTTAAAAAATCTCAGTATTTATGATTGCTTCATTATGAGAAAAAGTATAATCAAGATCGTTGTTGTCATCGTTATAGACGCAAAATAAAATGGATAGTTTGGAACAAAATATAAATGCTTTTCATCTATACTATTTATAAAATTTATATCTATACTAATTAATTTTATAAAATAAATAAAATTTATATCTAAATATATCTATACTATTTATATTTTAATCCTTTACCGATTATGGGCCTGATGGCCGAGTGACTAGAGCTCTGGCGCTCGGTGCCACAAGTTTCGAGTTCAAGTCCCGGCGGGGACATGGATGTTTGTAGCGGTTCGGAATCCACTTTAAACCGTAGGTCCCTGTCTAATGACCGTAGAGCATTGGACGTAGGGTTGACTATGCTACCCCGTAAAAAGATAACATCTCCTCTATCGAAATCTGCCAGTAGGCAGGAGGCATTGGCCCACCATGAAACTGTTGCACCCCTGATGATGATGAACAAAATATATTTTATCTTTATCTTATTTTAAGTATAATATAGAATGGGACATTCAACATTATAATTTAACAAT
>BPLQ01000690.1:0-32410 GCA_021605075.1 Caerostris darwini
AAGTAAAAAATGTTTTAATATTTTCATATGTATAAATTGAAAAAATTATAGAATTAATTTTTTCTATAATTACATATTTGTGTATTTGTAGGTTGTTGGCCTTCATATGGTAGGCCCAAGTTGTGAAACGAAATTCTTCAAGGTTTCGCAGTAGCTATTAAAATGGGTGCAACTAAGAAAGAAATTTTGACTCATGCGTTGCAATTCATCCTACCACAGCAGAAGAGCTAGTAACAATGCGCTAATGTTATAGTTTACTTTTTTTATTGCAGCTTTATTAATGTGATTTGTACATAGTTTTATATCTAAATAAATATTTTTCAAATATTAAATATTGCTGTTTGTGCAACAATGCTCTTGTGTTTATTTTATGCATATATTTTTTCTGTGTTTATTTTAAGCTGTGCTTTTTAATGTGATAAATTGCCCAATGTTCTCGTAACATTTTATTTTTTAGAAATATTTTTTTATAAGTTATAATAGATGGTGAATTCTTCAAATTTAAGATTAATGTTGTTTTTTCAAACTTTAAAATTTATAACATTTAAGCAGTGAATTAATATTATTTTTAAATTTGAAAAAGGAATTTGATAATATAATTGTGTTTTTTTAAATAATTTTTTATGAATAATTTTAGTCATGAAGAAATTACAGCAAAATAAAAATCTTTCTGAAATCTTTGAATAGAATTTTTATATATCTTGAATTTTCTGACAAGTTTAATCTAGGAATTAAAACTTCTAGATTCAATTCAATTTTCCGAATGAAGCAAAGAAATTTAATCGCATTAAGATTGAAGTATGATTTTATATATATTTAATAGATGTAAATTAGCTTTTACTGTTTACAAATCTCTAATATTTTTAAATTTGTATAGAAATAAGAAAATAAATAAATAATTAAAAACTATAAACAATGTTTAATAAAATAAGACGATCAAATAAAATGCTAGGGCTTTCTCGCTTAAAAAATCATCTGAGTGAAATTAAATATTTTATCATTATTTTCATATAGTAACAGTAAATAAAAATGTCAAAGAACTCATTTCGCTTACCACAGAAATTACTTAATTTCTTAAAATACTGGAGGAAAATGATTAATTTCTTCTCTGTCATACATCTTTTTTTTTTTTTTTTTTTTACCTTTCAGAATAGATTAATTGTAATATAGAGATGGTTTTACTTAAATAGTACCTTATAGTAATATTGTTTGAAGATACAATATAGTAGCTTCTGTTTTATTTTAAAAACTTTTTATGGAACCTTTTAAGTTTTATTTTTTAATTCAAACAATTGAATGGCTAATATTTTATACATGTTTATTAATTTGAATCAAAACAGAAAATGAATGTAAATTTGAATTTTTTAAAAAACACTATTCATTTTCTGTCTTTTGAAATCTAAATAAACTTATATTTCAACTTTAGAAAGATTTCAATAATACATTTGCATTTATAATAAAAATGGATAGATTATTAAATAAGACTATGAATCTGAACTACTTTTCTAAAAGATTACTCTTAAATATACAGATTTGCTTCTGTATTGTATTTATAGATTTTTTTTTTTTTTTTTTTAAGATTTATTGAATGAAACAGACTACTTAATGGAACAGAATTTCACAAATACACACACACACTAATATATTTTTGTCTTATCAAATAAAAAATTCAGAAAACCTTCATTTCATTTTAGACTTTGTACAATTTTAAAGCTCTAAGATTGCATTTTGTCACTTTTAAGCCTTCTAATCTTTTAAAATGCTTACATGTCATCTTAATTGGCTATTCTTTTTCAGATAAATTTTAAAATAATGAATGAAACAAATTTAATTTTATATAAACTGATGTTTTAGTATGAATTTATTGTTTTTTTTTGCTTACAATAATTTCTTAGATTGATATTTTTATCTGATTTCAGTGTCTATTTTTGCATGTAGATACATAACCTCATTAAAACAATATCTTAATAATTAACAATAAAATAATAATATTTACTAACGATAATTTTTTTAAAGTCTCTGATTAAAATAAATTTATATATATTTTTAAACAAGTGCTTTCAAAAATCTGTAGTACAATTTGCTACATCAGTGGGAAAGAAATACTTAATTTAAGAAACAGAAGGGAAAAAGAAAGTAAAAAAAAAAAAGAAAATCTCAATAATCTTGTACCTATGCAAATTATGAAGAAACTATTTTATTTATTACCCAAACAAATTAATAGATACTTATATTATAGGACAGAAGACCTGAAAATAAGAATTACTCTTTATACAAAGTATATTAGAAATTATTGTAATGAACCACAAACTTTCAACAATGATGTTCTGGTTATAATTATCTGGCTTAATTATCATATATGGAACAAATTCCAGAAAATGAATATATTGAGAAAAAATAAAATTTAAAACTTAACTGAAACCTGTGTTAACTTTTCTTTGAAAAATGAAAAGTTAACTTTTAATTAAAAATTTTTCATTTAAAAATGAATCAAATAACTTAAACAATTGAAAATATAATGAAAAATATGGAATATACAAACATGATAGCTCTTAACCAGTTTCATCAACAGATAAAATTATTTACATATTTCTTCCCATTTTTAACATTGGAGTTGTTGTTTTTATAATCAAAATTCAACCTATACGGTTTACATGAAAAAATTAGGGCACAGAAAAGGGCTGAATCATCAAATACAATTACAAAATTTTGCTATCAACTAATATCATGGCAACGATGATATGATATGATATATATTGTTTAAATTTCGAAGTAGGAGACCTGAAGGTAAATGTAACAGATATAAAATGATAAAATCGTTCATAATGATAGAATCGATGATAAAATTGTTCATCATAGCACTTTCTTTTCTTTTCACCATACCTAGGATTATGTAGCCCTTTACCAATTAGAAAGGTGAGGGTGGAACATTGGTGGGCTTTATGTATATCTTGAACAGCCCACCGACAGGTATAGAAGTAGAATGTACTTTCCAGAAGGACGTTTAAGGGCAACTGCTCCTCATTTGCGCGTCACTTGAGAAAACCGGGAAGCTCTCACCGAACAAACCTGACCGTCGATGGTAGATGCTTTTACACATATTGTCACAATCGCCATCGAGTCTACTCACTTCTGAAAGCAGTTACTACACGATGGCACTGGTGGAGTTATGTCTAGTAGCATCTTTCTTTGTCATAACGATCCCAAAGGCCTGCTTGGATTATCAAATTGTGTAATCTGTATAACAGACCACACATCGTTATAGGATAGTTTATAGAACGTGTGAAGGATAATTAACTTAAAAAACTGGACACCACAGGCAATTGGAAGAGGCTAACTGATATAGCTAATGATATACTTACCATCTGCTAGCAAACGATATTTATTACCAGAAACATACTCCAATTTAAAATTCGTTAAACGAAGTAGATCAGGGGTCTCCAAACTTTCCAGCCGTAGGGCCATACTGTTTACTCCAGTAAGTACCAAGGGCCAAAACCGTTTTTTAATTTTTCTGCCATTCTCTGTAATTTCTAGACCAGTCGCCGAGTACGCTCTGAGCGACCATGCGCTTGCTAACTACAAACTATTGTCAGTGGAAAATCACAATTACATAAATTTCATTAGTATTTTTTTACTGCGGTTTCATTCGCGTTCATTTAGTTTTTCCGTTCCTGAGAGATTTTCAGGATAAAAATCATATGTTTGATTCAGGATATATATATTCCAAACATCGTTGTACATACATATGCGATACTCTTTACCCCAACATAACTACCGGAGAGTAACCGCGGATGTTCGCTCACTAGTTTATAATGTTACTGATTTATTTCAATCATTTGTTAGTTTTTATGCTTAAGTTAAATTTTCTGCGTATTATGCTTGTCATTAGGCTTTACCTAGCAAGTAAATAAAAACGTGTTATTATCATTCTGTGTTTTTTAATCCAACTTATTACAGCAACACTAAGCTATTCGCTGTCGCGGGCTGGATTAATGACAGTGGCGGGCCGGAATTGGCCCGCGGGCTGTAGTTTGGAGATCCCTGAAGTAGATAAAATTCTATCATGCTCAAGCCTATTTGGATCAACTCATATTCGTGAGCAAATATTTTTAGCCATAATCAGGGCCAGATTTAGGATGAAAAGAGACCCTGGCTATTCCACTTATGAGGCCCTTTCATACATTTCACCTCCCATTTTTAAGTTTGTAAATTACTTAATATGTTTGTTTATTATTCATATGTGTAGAATTTCTCATTATTTTTGATTCAGTGTTTACTGTTTTTAGAATAGTGTAATTCTAATTTTGCTTTCAATTTGAATGAAGGCCCCTCTTGATCTTGAGGCCCTAGGCTGAAGCCTAGTTAGCATATAGGAAAATCCTGCCCTGGCCATAATAATTTTTTTAAAAATCTATAAATAAAAACCATTTAATTAAAACTTTTGGGCTTATCTGCTAAAACCAAATAAATTCACTGCTAAAAATGAATCGAACCAATGTCAATTGATTAAATTGTATTGAATTATTAATTTATTATTAAGCAACACATTTTTATTTGGTTTTTTTTATTATATTATTTTTTTATTATAACGAAATGAATTGTGTTTTTATTTATAATTACATTTATTATATTTTATTTGAATATATTTTATATGAATACGTTTTATTTAAGCGTATTTTTGAAGAAATTAATTATGTATACATGTTAAATAAGTTTCACAGTTTTTTGATTTTTTTTTTTATGCATCAAGATACATATTATTTATTTCATAAAAACATTATCTGATGCACAAATCAATGATTTAGTAGTATATAAACAAAATGTACAATTTCAATTCTTTATATAAAATAAGCATGGTATAATAAAAAAAAGCAAATAAATAATTTGATGTTTAATAAATAGTATATTAATTTAATGAGTCTTTTAATATTGCTAGATTTTTGTAGAAACCAAATACAAAGCGATTAGTCTAATGGCTTTTATCTGTACGATAACGATTTGTCAGGTTGATGAAGAGCCTTGGTTGCTTAGCAACCTCTATCTCCTGCTTTGTGAATGAGAGAAGTTTCTTAAGCTTTAAGCCCACTGATTAGATATAAAAGTGTAATATATACATATATATATAAATTTATTTTAAAAAAAATTGATAAAGATATTTTTATATATTTATACTTATAACAAGCATTCTTATATTCTTAATATTATATTGATAATATTAAGAATAATATTATAATATTATTAATTAATTGTGTTTGATAATATTATATTCAAACATTCTTATATTTATACTTATAACAAACATATTCTTATAATAAACATTTTATTCTCAACAATGTGTTGATCCTAACAGGCTTGCGCAGCTTTATATATTTTCTATCAACAACCATATCTACATTGTTTAAAGCAATTTTTCAATGAAACATGTTATAGCAAATAGAGGTAGAATTATTACGAATTATGGAGATTCTATATACAAGTTAACATGTTATTGACAAAGAATCTGATCTTCTAGTCTGAATAAACCAGCAAACATTCAACAAAAATATTTTTCTTAATATTAAAATGCTTATTCATTCAATTCCTCCTATTAGCTCACTCACTTCCTATATATATCTTGTTCAAATTTTCTATCGTTCATAAAATATTTTTTATTCATCCACTCAACTTCAAATACATTTTTCTGAACTTGTAGTGGATGACACTGGATGTTAATACAGTTTTTTCAAATATTCAGTCAGTAATTAAATTTAATTATTCAATTTTTTTTTTTTTTTTTTTAAGATTTAAGTTGCATGTATCTACCAATAGATGGCGCCAGTTAAACTTAAAAAAATGAATGAAAATTATTTATAAAAGATTTTCTGCAATATAGTGAAAAAAAAGTAGGAATTGACTTTAAAAAAAAAATTATATTACTTGGTATTTTTATTAACTAAAGTTGAATCTTTTCTCCATGTTTTAATATATAGTCTAAAAACACTTCTGACAAATTATCAATTATATTTGCAAGTAAAATGAACATTTAATAAGGCGAGCCGCAAAAAAAAAAAATCTCAGACCCTGTAACCGTAATTTAAAATATCCCGCTTTAAAACATTATACACACACACAAAATCAGCCACTTACATTTTTATAAAAAGATAATAGATTATTTATTCATTCGTCGATATTATTTTCCTCATAGCCAGTTGCAATTTCACATTTTTAAGAATAATCATTTTTTTAGAAATATATTTTTCTCTCAATTAAAAGAATACTACAGCGCTAAGCTTTCCTTTTTACAGAATTCTACCACTGGCTGGATATTAAAGGCGGAACTGAGAGCATGTTTTGTTGCATTCGTAGCTATGACGAAACCAACAGTCCTAGGAATGACGGGCAATGCCGGTCTTTCGTCACCGACCAAGGGAAAGTGCTATTGATACACGAATACGGCCTTTGAATCGTATTGCACGTGATTTGCGAGCGGAACTTCTTAGGACTTCTTCTGTGTTCTTAACTTAGCTCGATAAAATAATTTTAGCAATAACCGTTACAATCTATTCCTTCCCATAAATAAGTGTTAATTTTTCACAAATAAGAATCGAACACGAATTGATCATGCAAAGAGTTTTAGATTTTCTACCATTTAATTTTTTTTTTTTTTTTTTTTTCAATTCCTTCTATTAGCTCACGCTCTTCCTATATGTATCTTGTTCAAATTTTCAATCGCTCATAAAATCGCTTTTTATTCATCCACTCAAGTTCAAATACATTTTTTTTTAACTTGCAGTGGATGACACTGGATGCTAATACAGTTTTTTCAAATATTAATTCAATAATTAAAATTAATTAATTAATTTTAGTTTTTTTTAGATTTAAGTTGCATGTATCTACCAATCAATTCGGCGCCAGATAAACTTAAAAAAATCAATGAAAATTATTTATAAAGGACTTTCTTCAATATAGTGAAAAAAATGTAGTAATTGACTTTAAAAAAAATTTTCTTTTTTATATTACTTGTTCTCTTTTGATTGTCTGCTATTTTTCTGTCGTGAAGGTTTAATTCGATCGAACATTTTTTACTGATTTTAGCAATAACCATTACAATCTATTCCTTCCCATAAATAAGTGTTTATTTTTCACAGATATAAGAATCGAATACGAATTGATCGTGCAAAGAATGTAATATTTATTTTTTTTTTAAATTTTCAACCATTTAATTATTTTTCTTTTTCGAACAAACGATAAAAAAAAATTCTGAGAATTGAATGAATCGGCTTTTCTTTTTTCTCTCTTTTGATCGTCTGCTATTTTTCCGTCGTGAAGGTTAAATTCGAACGAACATTTTTTACTGATTCCAGTTTGAAGCAGTTCTATAGGAATTTCTACACACGTTTACATGAGAAAATGAATCTTCCTGATATAAAGATCGTTATCGAATTAAATAAATAAAAAATTATTAAGTGATTATTCATTTTATGTGTACTTAAAGCAGTTTTATTTATCCATTATTGTGAAATTATTTTGGAATTTAAATAATATTTTGTGAGTAACGATTTTTACATTTGCATTGAAATTCTAAGAACATATTTAAAAACATTTCATTGTCGTATAGATTTAATGTTTATATTCTAAATGAATTTATTTTTCTGTTAGATATAAATTATTTTTTATTTATTTTATTTATTATTATTATTCATTTTATTTTATTTATTTATTTTATTTGTTTGTTTATTTTATTTTTTATTATGATGAGGCATGCGATGCTTCGAAAAATTTTGCTGGCGTTGCAGAAATAATTTTAGTACAGAATAAATTTAGGTTATTGAAGAAAATTTGCAGCCCCATAAAACTCGTAAGGAATTGTGTTATCTGGATTTCAAACATTGTCTCCTTGCTCAGCAAGTTGTATGAAATGACCTTGTAACCTCCTTAAGATTGCATGTTCGTTGAGAAAAAGTAAACTTTCTACTGGAAGTGAAACTAAATCAATGTCTTTTTTGGACTTCAAAAGTTCGAACGAAAGCTGCAAAGCTGAAACGAAAGATTCCATATCTATGGTGAGAAGATCAGATAAATTTGTCGGGCTGAATGTTCTTTCGTTGAAAATGTTCTTTCGTTTGAAAATGTTCTTTCGTTGAAAACGTTCTTTCGTTTGAGAAACGTTGAAAAACATTCATTCTTTTCGTTTGAGAATGTTCTTTCGTTGAAAACATTCATTCTTTTCGTTTGAGAATGTTCTTTCGTTGAAAACGTTCTTCCGTTTCGTTTGAGAATGTTCTTTCGTTGAAAACGTTCTTTCGTTTCGTTTGAGAATGTTCTTTCGTTGAAAACGTTCTTCCGTTTCGTTTGAGAATGTTCTTTCGTTGAAAACGTTCTTCCGTTTCGTTTGAGAATGTTCTTTCGTTGAAAACGTTCTTCCGTTTCGTTTGAGAATGTTCTTTCGTTGAAAACGTTCTTCCGTTTCGTTTGAGAATGTTCTTTCGTTGAAAACGTTCTTCCGTTTCGTTTGAGAATGTTCTTTCGTTGAAAACGTTCTTCCGTTTCGTTTGAGAATGTTCTTTCGTTGAAAACGTTCTTCCGTTTCGTTTGAGAATGTTCTTTCGTTGAAAACGTTCTTTCGTTTCGTTTGAGAATGTTCTTTCGTTGAAAACGTTCTTCCGTTTCGTTTGAGAATGTTCTTTCGTTGAAAACGTTCTTCCATTTCGTTTGAGAATGTTTCTTCGTTGAAAACGTTCTTCCGTTTCGTTTGAAAATGTGCTTTCGTTGAAAACGTTTTTTCGTTTCGTTTGAGAATGTTCTTTCGTTGAAAACATTCATTCTTTTCGTTTGAGAATGTTCTTTCGTTGAAAACATTCTTTCGTTTCGTTTCAGAATGTTCTTTCGTTAAAAACATTATTTCGTTTCGTTTCGTTTGAGAATGTTCTTTCAGTGAGTACATGCCCACACGTCACACTTGGGGTGTTTATTCCAAATTATGGTGAAAAGCGTCGGAGCAGAGTAGCAAATTCCCCTGATGCATCCTGGTTAACGCTAAATCTGCTATTATCAGCCGGTCTAAAAATAAATGACTTTAAGTCAAAATACCCGGCATTCGGAAACAACAAATAATTAAATTAATAAGTTGAAATAGAATTTTCATTTATTCGAAACTCTTAAGCTTCATTTATTTGACACACGTAAGAAATTGAAAGATTAATCTCAAATGATGAGTATGAAATAAAAGTAATTTCATAATTACGAGTAAATAAACTTTAACAAACATTTTTTTTCCCTTCATTTTTCAGAATCTGTGCAGAAAGATTGCTAGTCACGAAAATAGTTTCCAAGAAATATAAATTTAATATATCTAATTTCAAAGTTGCAAAGTTAAAATCAAAAACTGTAAAGGTTAGCAATAGGACATAAGTTTGAATCCACTTTAAGGTGTTTTTAGAAACAGAAGCGATGTTGATGACGATCATGAAAACGTGAGTAAGCGGCTTAAATCAGCAGTCAGACTGTCTGGGGGAAGTTTTACTTGTTACGACACGCAAATGCAGGACAATTATCCTTCCTTAACACGCTAACCTCTCCCTACTCATCAATGGACTATTCGTGATTTATTATATAATATATTATTCCCGATTTAAAAATAAATAAATTTTTAAAATCAGAAAATAACATTTTTACAACTAGAAAATATATTTCAAGGCTATATATGCTACAAGGGATCTGATGGCGGAGTGACAGGTTTCGGATTCGAGTCAGAGCAGCGCCATGGATGTTTGTAGTGGTTCTGAATCCACTTTAAACGGTAGGTCCCGGTCTAAGCGGTAGAGCACTGGGAGTAGGACTGACAACCATACTCCGTAAAAAGAGAACATCTCATGATTCGGAATCTGGCAATAGGCTGGCCGCCTTGGCCTACTATGGAGCTGTTGCGCCACTGACGATGATGATGATGATTCAAAATAATTAATCCGATTGAAATTGCTAAACGATAATGTGGACTTTTCACGGATGTTTTTTCTTAATAAAATTCATTTATTTTTCTTATCCCACCTGGTGGACAGCAACATCTAGACCAAGAACCTGTGTGGTCTCATGAAAGGGGGGACAGCTTCTGCTGTGACGGAGCACCCGTAGATATAAGTCTAAGTTGGTTCCGTGACGCTGAAGAAGGAGGGCAGTGCCTTTCGGGAGGACTTTTAGGGTAAACTACCCCACATTTGCCCATCGTATGGGAGAAAATCCGGAAAACTCCCAGCAGGTAGTCCGCCTAACCAACCAAGATGCTGAACATCACAAACGCCATCGAGTCTTCTCGATTTTTGAAACAGCGTCTAAAACAAAGTCGCTAGTGGATTGAACCTCCGTCCTAATGCAGCACGCGTTGCCGCTGAGCCATGAGTAGGGCATTAAAGTTTATAAAAACTAAAAAAATTTTATCTTATTTAATCTGGAAATATCGGGTCATACCTATTAGTTTACAATAAACTAAGCCCACAATACGTGGTGCAAAAAATTATGCTATAGAATTAATGTTTTTAGAATTTTTCTTTTTCTAAAAATGAATCTGAGAATTAAACTTACTTTTAAAGATTAATCTAAATCTTTTAACAGCTTTTTCCAATATATTATAAATAATATAAACCATCATATTCTAGACAAAATCCTTTTATTAAATTTTTGAAAAAAAAAAGACGTACTTTTAAAAATAAGAGAGAAAAAATTATAATAATTTTATTGAGTAACATTAATCATGACAATGTCTTTTCAAAAAATGTTGTTTTATTTTTTTCAACCATTAATGGAATTGTTTACAATTGCAAGTAAGATATATTCGGAAATAAGTGAAATTATACACTCAAGAGCCAAAACATTATGACCACCTGTCAATAACGAGTTAGCCCACCTTTGGCGCGTAACACAGCTTCAATCCGCCTTGGCATGGATTAATACCACCACTTAATACCAGTTAAATAGCACTTCCACCTGATCACGGGGCTTCCACGTCATCCAGGCGAGTTCATTGCAAAATGTAGGGGGCGGGGTCATAATGTTTTGACTCTTGAGTGTAGTTGCTCAATTCCTACTATTAGTTCACACTCTCCCTATATATATCTTGTTCTAATTTTCAATCGTTCATAAAATACTTTTTATTCGTCCACTCAAGTTCAGATACATTTTTTTGAACGTGTAGTGGATGATACTTGATATTAATAGTTTTTCAAATATTAATTCAGTAATTAAATTGAAAAAAAGTCTTGTGAAATCAATAGATGGACTATTAATTGAAGAACTGGACTGCTCGAAACTCACTGGAAAGGTTGCTTGCAATAATGAAGTATTACAAGACATGGATAGAATGAGTAATTATAGACCACCATCAGTTTCATAAATTAGAAACGAAAAAAAATAGAAAGCGAATAAATAGTAACACAAAATAATAGTCCAACACCATATATAGAAAGGAAAATGGAAAATTGCAAGGAAATTCGCTTTCTATTTTGGCCACTTAATATTGTGATTCTGTCATATGTATATACATATCTATATTAATTGTAATTACTTAATAAAAAGTAACTAAAATAAAATTTTTCTTTGTTGACCTAAGTAGGAATTGACTTTAAAAAAAAATTTTTTTTTTTTCTTATATTACATTGTTTTAGAATTAAACGGGGAAAAACTCGATTCTCAGTAGTAAGTGAAGCGGTTTAGAGACAGACGAAACTACCTTTACTTGTTTTATTGCAATCGAAAAGTTATTTTCTGGTAATAAATAAGGCTCTTATTATTTGACAAAATAGAAATAAAGAGACTGAATGATTATAAAAAAATGGTGACGTAATGCGGAAATGAAATACTAATCGTCTGACTTAAAATTACTCGAATTATTTCTGTTAAAAAGTAAAATAAAAAAACTATAGCACTAAAGGGTGTTTCTTATGTATTCGATTTGCCGATTTGTATTTTAGACTTTAAAAATATAAAACTGTAATATTTTTATTTTGAGCGGAAATAAATTAATAGTTTAAAAAAACTAAAAAACACGCTTTTAAAATGAATGAATTTAAAAAGTAAAAAATAATTGTTAACATAATAAAATTACTGACGAGAAAATGAATGTCACTGTTCTAAAAGCGTGGGGTGCTCGATATCAATCGTTATAATTTTTCACTAGTTTCATTCCGAAATGCAGAGTTAGTTTAAAAATGTCATACAAAGCACTCTACGCTTTTGGAACAGTGACATTCATTTTCTCGTCAGTCATTTTATTCTTATGTTAACAATTATTTTTTACTTTTTAAATTGATTCATTTTAAAAGCGTGTTTTTTAGTTTTTTAAACTATTAATTTATTTTTTACTTTTTAGTTTGATTAACTCTAAAAACATGTTTTTTAGTGTTTTTAAACTATAATATTTAAATGAGGTCCGGTACGGAGGAGTGGAACTATAGTTCTTACAATAATGTAATTGTGATTAAAACAAAGGCTAAATACGAATATGTCGAGCCAGCCAGGATTCGAACAGGGAATCTCCTGATCCGTAGTCAGCCGCGTTATCCGTTGTCCCACGTAGGTTTGAATGCCTTAACTGAATACTTTCATTCTACATGGGTTAAATTGCTCTTCACAAATTAAAAAATAAAATCACTCATCCTGGCGATCCTAATCATGATGAGATAATAAACTTATCAAAATATTTCAGTGTCGTCGATCCTTGATAAGTCTACAACGTTTAAATGAAATCGGATCGCTTAAAGTAGGGCAAAATCGAGCCCAAAGAGTCAGTTACAAACAAACAAACAAACATACAGGTGAAACTAATATAAAAGCGTATTAAAAAGAATCAACTGTTTTCTTTCTGAAAGATGCCTGTAAATGTTTCTTTGCAGCTGAAATAGTGTATATGAGGAGAAGCAGATCTCCAGGTGAAAAAGTCAGTTATATACATACATACATACAAACGTACAGGTGAAGCTAATAAAAGCGTATTAAAAAAGAACAGAATCATTTATCGAGCCAAGCACATTAAATTTTACGAATACTTCGTTACTTATTCATTTTTTCCTCCTTGTTTCTGATGATTGAAAATGCTTAATCAGATCTCCTTAAGTTCATGAGTTAAAATGCTAATAAAGCTGTTCAATTTTTTTAAATATTTTTTTGTTACTTAATTTATTGTTTTCTTTTAATGATTAGTTTTCCTACAATTTTGAATAATTCGTTTTAAATTTTTTTAAATAATTATAATTCTTTTGTTATTTCCTACTGATTTTAAAATTTGTAAATCATGACTTTCTCATTTTGAAGGGGGAAGAACAAAATCATTTATCGAGTCAAACACATTAAATTTTACGAATACTTCTCTCATTTTATCCTCCCTGTTTTTGATGTTTGGAAATGCTTAATCAGACCTGTTTAAAGTTGAATTAAAATGCTAATAAAGCTGTTTGATTTTTTTTAATAAATTTTTATTACTTAATTCATTTTTTCCTTTTAATATGATTAATTTTCCTACAATTTTGAATAACTCTTTTTAAATCTTTAACGATAATTAATTTTTTTTTCTTTCCTTCTAGTTTTAAACCATGTTTCACGCATTTAAAATTTCTTAGTATGACATGTTTCGAAAAAGTTTGAATTTTTTTTTCTCTAATCTTAATAGAATAACTTGGTACCATTTAAACAGTCAATTTCTATGTGGCACTTTTGCTCTCGGTTATTACAAAAATTTAACCTAATATTAAAACAATTAATTTAAACTCAAGTATAAAGTTCTTTATTTACTTTCTTTGCGTTACGTTAGTTATTTCTTATTATATATTAAAAAATATATAAATAAAATAATTTTCAAAGTGGAAGATTTCAACCTGGGGTCAAGTGAAACAGTAGCGTCCAGATTTGGAAAAATTTGGTCGAACGTTCATCTGTTCCAAGGCCTTGCAGTTTGAACTCGTAAAACAAGCCCAATTACTAGTAAACTTTTGATGCATGACTAAAAACCGACACCAAGACGAGCGATAATTCCTAATCCACGAAAGGTGGGAAAGGAAACTTCATGTATTTCAAGTTCAAGCCAAACTCCAACAGTCTGAATTGTAAAGCGATTATTAAATCTTTCGCTTTTCAGTATAAATTCAGCTTTATAATAATTGTATTTGGCAAGTCCATTTCCAAGATCCATTACATTTTGTTTGTAGCCCAGAAATAACAATGTGTAAATGGAGAAAACTCATTACGTAAACTAAAGTTAACTTTAGTTAAAGTTAAACTTTTAAGTTTTAACTTTAGTAAACAAACCCCACAGTAATGATTTATCGAAAACGGAACCTTTTATTTAATGAGTGACTTTTTTTCAATCTCAGTTCGTATTCAAATCCAGCTAAAAAAAATTACTAGAAGTAAATGCATTATTCCCGCCATATTATTGCATGTATTATCCCATTAATAAAAATGAGTAAATAGCCTAAATGTTCCAGTTTCGACCGATTTCTTTCAGTTACTCAATCTGATTACTCGCTAATCTTTCATAGTAATACTAACAACATCCCTTAATCATTTTCTCTGAAAATTCTTAGAGATTAGTTGTTACGTTGAATGGATGTCCTGTTTCTCCAAGCCAGATTAACGTACATAAAATTTGGAATGTTTCCTTCGCTAAATAAGATTTTTGAGTAATATTGCTCTTTACTATTTTGTTTTGATTGTAACATTGTTTGTGGTATCTAAGCTTGAAAATTTTAAACAACATGTTTCACTTTGTGATAATGAGTACACATACTTATATCTATGATTACATTTTGAAATCATAGAAATTATTCAAAATGAAACAAATATAAAATTTTTCTTGCTCAGAAAATTCCGTGAATAAAACGCTTACTATTCAAAAATATATCAAACAATTTTTTTCTGGTTTTTATACTTTTTATAAGTTGATTAAACTTTTTAAAAAAAATTAATCTTGTTTTAAGGACATTGGAGATGGAATTCGATAAAATATTACGAAAAAATTTTAAATTAGATAAAATATTTTTAAATTTTTTAAATATCTTTCACTAATAATTTTCAACATTAAATTGAATTCAGTTTCTAAATTAAACAATTAAATATGTATTATTAATTATTTTTTACAATCTTATTTTTAAAATAGTTAATACTTATAATTTTTAAATTTAAATTAGCTTTTTACTACATACCCATGTCATGGTAATTAAATATGGTTTATACTTGAATTTAATAAATTTCAATCTTTCAATTTGTACAGACAATAAGAAAATAAATAAATAAACTATAATCGTTCGTTTCATCAGATAACTTCAGTGTTTCAAGTGTAATTTTTTTCACCACAGTTCAAACAACTGTGGCTTTAAAGCCCGCTGTTTGAAGTGTGGTGAGGAACATTCACATAAGGACTGTAAACTATTTGATAAGCTTGAAATTCCAACTTGCATTAACTGCGGACAGTCGGGACACACAGCCGCCTGGAGAGGTTGCGCCAAGTTTCCCAAAATAAAAGTTAACTCCACCAAGTACGCCACATACCCAAAACACGCATCAGCCAGACAGGTGACACCAAACTTTTCCTATGCTTCGGCAACGAAAAATCAACCACCATCTCAACAACCAGGCACTACTGACACCATCAACAATGACTTCTCCCAAAATCAATTGACTCACTTACGGAGCATCGCGGATCAAGCCCCCTTTATCCAAAATGCTTTGCTACTTATGAAAGAATTTGTATCCATTTTCTCGGAATTAAAAAACTCTGGAGAACTTCTCCAACGAATTAGAAACGCGGATAACAAGGTAGATAAATTGCAGGTCTTCATTAATGGCCTAGCAACTCACGGCGTCTTTTGAACTCTTCTATGTTGTATATTTTGTAAATATCTTGCTTGTCTTTGTAACTGTTTTCTTTTCTTTTTGTAAATGTTTTTTTTTTTTTTTTTTTATATATATTCTCGCTTATTGTGCAATTTGTTATATTAATCTATGGGCAATGACCGACTGCCACTATATTGTATATATGCTATTTGGAGGTTTGGTCGCTTCACGACCAAGGAACTCCGCAGAATCGCACCGATTCACAACAACCCAAGTTTCCAAGTTCTAAGTTTTTATTTTTACTTTAAAATTATGCAATGAGTTTTACATTTACTATGGGCCTTGAGCCGACTGACAATATTTTTATGTTGCAACTAGGAGGTTTGGTCGCTTCGCGACCAAGGTACTCCGTTCACCTACACCGATTCATTTCATCAGATAAAAACCTTAAATAAAATGCTAGAATTTTTTCGCTATCGAAATCATCTGAGTAAAAAGCAAATATTTTATCTTTGTTTACTTTAGTGTGGCAATTAGTAAATAAACTTCTCGAAGAACTCATTTTTCTGCCAAAGAAATTGCTCCTTTTCTTGCAATGCTAAAGTAAGATGACCCATTTCTTGTCAGTTGTTTCTTTTTGATAAAAAAAAATTATTTTATTCAGAATTGTTTGATTGTAATACAAAGATGATTTTACTTAGTAAATAATTAATAATAGTAATATTATTTTGAAGATGGCTTCTGTTTTATTTTTAAAAACTTTTAATGAAACCTTTTAATTGTTATTATTTTTTAAATTAAAACGACTGAATGGCTAATATTTCACACATGTTTATTAATTTCAACCAAAATAGAATGAATGTAAATGTTTCGCTGGTTTTAATTTTTAAAATATTTGTTTTTCTGTCTTTTGGAAATTTTTATAAATGAGATCGTTGTTCCAATGGTGCATTTATAATGTATTTACTTTGTCAATGAAATTTATACATAAACTTACGCATTTTTTTTTTATTTTTAATTTCGCTTTTTCTCTCATTTCGTAGTTTCAATAATAAATTTTTTAAGTATGGAAGAATTATATTTTCATATTATTATATTCAACGGCCATACCATGCTGAATATACCGGTTCTCGTTAGATCACCGAAGTTAAGCATCATTGGGCGCGGTCAGTACTTGGGTGGGTGACCACCTGGGAACACTGCGTGCCGTTGGCAAATTTGGGACCTGAATGGCCGAGTGTCTAGAGCTCTGGCGCTCGGTGTCGCAGGTTTCGGGTTCGAATCCCGGCGGTGCCATGGATGTTTGTAGTGGTTCGGAATCCACTTTAAGCCGTAGGTCCCGGTCTTCTATGACTGTAAGAGCGTCACGGAGCAAAAGTCAGGCTTCTACCTACGGGGTGCTCCATCACAACAGAAGCTGCTTCCTTCCCCTTCAATCATGAGTCCATATGGGCTCGTGGGCTTGGCCAGCCAAGTGGGATAAGAAACAACAACAACAACAACACAATTATATTTCTAGGTCTCAATTTAAACAAATTAACACTTTCACTGAATTCCTACGAGGTACAATAACCTAAAATAATATTAGATATGAATACTTTGTTAAAAAAATAAAATAAAAATAATTAATTTCCTTTAATAACTATAATTTTAATAATTAATCTTAATTTTTTTCATGAAAGAAACAATTTTTATTCTAATATTTTTGCAAAAATTAAAAATAGAATACTTAATAAGTTCCTACGAAAGTCAAAAAAAAAATTCATGTACAAAAATTAATTTGTATTCAAATTTAATTCATTTTATTTTATTAAAAATAATATAAATATTATTACAATTTTAATTGTCCTTAATGGCTCTTGTAGTAAGTTCTTTTAAATAAAAACATTTTCTAATCGCTTTAGATTCGGATTTAAATCCTTTAGCGGCGTCCATTGCAGTCACTGCTTTCAAAAGCGAGAAGACTTCATAGCGATTTTGACAACACGTATCAAATGTCCCTGGCAACTGGCAACTGGCGTACCGTTTACGGAGTACCAACAGGGGGAAATACCCCTTAAACCTCCTCATCTTAATTCATAAATATACTTGGAATTTTAAAAGGCTGCTTAATTATTGTTAGTAAAAATTAAAGATAAATGTTTCAAAAATTAAAATTAAGTAGGTACTCAAAAAAAAAAGGAAACAATACTATTTGTAAGAAAGTAAGATAAAAAATAAAAGAATTTAAAAGTTAAGTTTTAAATTCGGTACAATTAGGGACCAGTTATCGATGGCATTTCAAAAACGTAAACAAACCCACCAACCCTTTGCTTACGAGATCACTGATTGGAAATTATGCATGAATTCAAATGTCCCGAATCGACAGTTAGGCTGTGTGGT
The DNA here is from genome assembly GCA_021605075.1 of Caerostris darwini. Classification (NCBI taxonomy): domain Eukaryota; kingdom Metazoa; phylum Arthropoda; class Arachnida; order Araneae; family Araneidae; genus Caerostris; species Caerostris darwini. Next base: position 18,184 of record BPLQ01000690.1, read on the forward strand.
TGGAGTTTCCTTGATTTTTTTTCTCATATATGAGGCAATTATGAGCCTACTGATATTTTAAAAAGCACGAGGCCTACTGATGTTCAATAAAAAAATAAAAAAAATCACATTAGATCTTTTGCTTTTTAATACGCTTTTATTAGCCTCACCTGTATGTTTGTATGTAACTCACTTTTTGGGCTCGATTTTGGGACTGATGGCGCCATCTACTGGCGAGTCAGTCAACTGATCCGCGATCGAATTGCGCTCTTCCTATTGGCCGAAAATTTCGGTGGCTAAAAAGAGGCGGATCTCAAAGGCATAGGAGTGCGATCATGTCGAATTGCGCTCTTCCTATTGGCCGAAAATCGCGGTGGGTAAAAAGTATGTAAACTTAGCGGATAACCGGCCAAGTGGAGTTTAAAAAAACTAAAAAAAAATATGCTTTTAGAGTTAATCAGACTAAAAAGTAAAAAATAAATTAATAGTTTAAAAAAACTAAAAAATACGCTTTTAGAGTTAATCAATCTAAAAAGTAAAAAATAATTGTTAACATAAGAATAAAATGACTGACGAGAAAATGAATGTCACTGTTCTAAAAGCGTGGGGTGCTTTGTATGACATTTTTAAACTAACTCTGCATTTCGGAATGAAACTAGTGAAAAATTATAACGATTGATATCGAGCACCCCACGCTTTTAGAACAGTGACATTCATTTTCTCGTGAGTCATTTTATTCTTATGTTAACAATTATTTTTTACTTTTTAGATTGATTAACTCTAAAAGCGTATTTTTTAGTTTTTTTTAAACTATTAATTTATTTACCAAACGATTTAGAATTGCAATTTTCATTTCTACCGAAATCGTTTGTCTCTAAAATAAAAGGAATTATTAAAATTTAGACCATGTTATTTATGAGATAAATATTATTTTTAACGAAATTTAATTTCACGTTTAAACATTTACAATCCAAAAATCAGAATGCACGGCTTATTGCAGCAATTTTAAAATAGAAAAATTTAAACTCGCTATTATAAAGTACGAATCACCTCTTACATGAAATTTAATTTCAGAACAATTAGGTTCTGTTTATGGCTTTCCATGCGAAACTCAATGGTGCAATAACGATTCGCTCCAAGTATCATGCAAAAGGGGAATCCCCGAATTGCAAAACTCGATCTTGAAACAATGCAAACAGATTCATGTTTCGTTTCGTGCATCTATAAAGCAAAAAATAAATAAATAAAAATGCAATAAAAGCATATTTAATTTTTTTTATATATAAAGCTGTTTTTAACAATTAAATGCTTTATTTTATTTTATTTTTTTTGCTGCAGTAGGCATCAATTGATTAGTAAAAAAAAAAAAAAAAAAAAAATAGTAAGTAAATAATAGTAATCAATAGTAAATCTATTGATTACAGAAATAATCTTTATTCTAATGATGTACTGTAAATTCTACAATTATCAATTAATTGTATCTAGTTTATTTTCAATTTTTAAAAATATTCAAGTATCAAGCTTTGCACGTCTTACAGTCAGTTTAATTTTGTAACCGTGCTTCCTCCTACACACTGGCGAGAACCTTCTCCCCCCTCCCCTCCACACCACCACCACCTCCCCGCCCATTGGCGTTCAGGAGAAATGGTTGACTGGATGCCAGACTCACCTGAGAGGAAGTACAGCTCAACCATGCGCTTCTGTTGAAAAACTTTTAGTTTATAGTCTCTCATCCGAGAAAAAATATATTTAGCACAACCTTGCGTATGAGTTGACCTACAGAATGTAACCCTGCTTTCTTCTACCCATTGAAAAGAGCCCCCTCCCCCTATAGGGTCAGAAAGAATTGGCTCCAGGAGAAATGGTCAGTTGGTCTACAGACTATCACTCGGAGAGGAAGTATATTTTGCGCATCCTGCGCATAGCTGAGTATCGGGTTTTTGGCTTAGAAATGGAACCCTTCCACGAATCTGTAATTATCTGTCTTTAAATGTGTTCAATATTGTATACCTCTAATTGTATGTGTGCGTGTAAATAAAGCTGTGAGTTCTCCAATATGTGCCTCAAGTATCTCAACGCAATCACACCCAATTACAATCTGGTTGCCCAACTTGAACACTACAATGTCATATATCAATGCAACGTATAGATTGAACTTAAGGCGCTCAACGATTTTTAGAGTTACCTATGGATGTATATGTTCGTCCAAGAAAATTTTGGAAATACAAACCACAATTTACAAAATCACACACACACACAAATAAACCTTAAAAAGAGATACCTTACAATAGAAAGTCATCATAATTTAAAAATTAACAAAATTTTATGTATTTTTCAAGGGATGAGTGGATGACCTTGAAATATGTAGATTCAAAAATGACTCTTAACTTTATGTATATTGATCCCACTATTTTTACTTTTCTGTTCATTTATTGCAGTATTATAGTATTTTTATTGCAGTATTTTTATTTATTTATTGCTGTATTATTTGCAATAAATAAGTTTTTTTTATTTGCAGTTTTTGCAGTATTTTTTTTTTTTTTTTTTCATCTTTCAAAACATTTAAAACGTGTGTTATACTTTTTATTTCTACCCCATACTACTTCATTGAATTGCAGAATCAAAGATCGCTTAGACATCAATGACGATCGACCTCATTCTGTATTTGGAGCTGTGACGTACTTCGCAGTTTAATAGGTGACGGCTATTCCACTGGTTTGAACTAGAATTTGATCCAACTTGTAGCTCAAATTCTGAAAAGCGAATGGACTAAAAGCGAAGCTCGGATATATTTTCAAAATAATAATAATAAAAAGTACAAAAAAGTGGAAATCTTCAATTAATTATCATGAATTTTATTAATAAATGATTTAAAATCGTAAAAATAATGAACAATCCGCATGATTATTTTAATTATAAAATAAAATTACTAAAAAAAAAAAGAATCATTCACGAATTTCAATGCATGTAAACATATTTGATCACTTAATTAATTATAATACTTACATCATACCTATGGCCATTACATACGAAATATAGATATTTTCATATTTTTTTTTAAATATTAAGATCTGTAATCTGTATTGCCAATTTTAATTTAGAGTAAATGATCCAGCTTTGGTTTGATTAAAAAGTAAGCATTTAAATAAAAGACAAATATTCGGTGTTTTCTATTTTACAGCAGATTAGAAGGTCATTTGGATCCTTTTCTAATATTTTGTAAACCTGAATGCAGTATATTTACGATGTACTTTTTTTTTATTTCTACGAAATTAATAAAAGAAAAATATTAAATTTAAATAAAAGGAAAATATTTGGTGTTTTCTTTCTTATAGCAGATTAGAAGGTCATTTAGATCCTTTTCTTGTGTGTTTTTTTTTTATTTCTACGAAATTAATAAAAGAAAAATATTAAATTTAAATAAAAGAAAAATATTCAGTGTTTTCTATTTTACAGCAGATTAGAAGGTCATTTGGATCCTTTTCTAATATTTTGTAAACCTGAATGCAGTATATTTACGATGTACCTTTTTTTTATTTCTACGAAATTAATAAAAGAAAAATATTAAATTTAAATAAAAGGAAAATATTTGGTGTTTTCTTTCTTATAGCAGATTAGAAGGTCATTTAGATCCTTTTCTTTGTTTTTTTTTTTTATTTCTACGAAATTAATAAAAGAAAATATTAAATTTAAATAAAAGAAAAATATTCAGTGTTTTCTATTTTACAGCAGATTAGAAGGTCATTTGGATCCTTTTCTAATATTTTGTAAACCTGAATGCAGTATATTTACGATGTATTTTTTTTTTTTTATTTCTACGAAATTAATAAAAGAAAAATATTAAATTTAAATAAAAGGAAAATATTTGGTGTTTTCTTTCTTATAGCAGATTAGAAGGTCATTTAGATCCTTTTCTTGTGTTTTTTTTTTATTTCTACGAAATTAATAAAAGAAAAATATTAAATTTAAATAAAAGAAAAATATTCAGTGTTTTCTATTTTATAGCAGATTAGAAGGTCATTTAGATCTTTTTCAAATATTGTGTTAACTTAAATGCAGTATATTTACGATGTATTTTTTTTTATTTCTACGAAATTAATAAAAGAAAAATATTAAATTTAAATAAAAGGAAAATATTCAGTGTTTTCTATTTTACAGCAGATTAGAAGATCATTTAGATCCTTTTCTAATATTTTGTAAACCTGAATGCAGTATATTTACGATGTATTTTTTTTTATTTCTACGAAATTAATAAAAGAAAAATATTAAATTTAAATAAAAAAAATATATTTGATGTTTTCTATCTTATAGCAGATTAGAAGGTCATTTAGATCCTTTTCTTGTGTTGTTTTTTTATTTCTACGAAATTAATAAAAGAAAAATATTAAATTTAAATAAAAGGAAAATATTCAGTGTTTTCTATTTTATAGCAGATTAGAAGGTTATTTAGACCTTTTTCAAATATTGTGTTAACTTAAATGCAGTATATTTACGATGTATTTTTTTTTATTTCTACGCAATTAATAAAAGAAAATTATTAAATTTAAATAAAAGGAAAATATTTGATGTTTTCGATCTTATAGCAGATTAGAAGGTCATTTAGATCCTTTTCTTTTTTTTTTTTTTTTTTTTTTTTTATTTCTACGAAATTAATAAAAGAAAAATATTAAATTTAAATAAAAGAAAAATATTCAGTGTTTTCTATTTTATAGCAGATTAGAAGGTCATTTAGATCTTTTTCAAATATTGTGTTAACTTAAATGCAGTATATTTACGATGTATTTTTTTTTTTATTTCTGCGAAACTAATAAAAGAAAAATATTAAATTTAAATAAAAGAAAAATATTCGGTGTTTTCTATTTTATAGCAGATTAGAAGGACATTTAGATCCTTTTCCAATATTGTGTTAAACTGAATGCAGCATATTTACGATGTTGTTGTTTTTATATTTCTACGAAAAATATTAATTTAAATAAAAGAAAAATAATCAGTATTTTTTATTTTATAGCAGATTAGAAGGTAATTTACATCTTTTTTCAACAGTGTGTTAACCTGATTGCAGTATATTTACGATGAAAATTTTTTTTATTTCTACGAAACTAATAAAAGAAAAATATTAAATTTAAATAAGAGAAAAAAATTCAGTATTTTTTATTTTATAGCAGATTAGAAGGTAATTTACATCCTTTTTCAATAGTGTGTTAACCTGATTGCAGTATATTTACGATGAAAATTTTTTTTATTTCTACGAAACTAATAAAAGAAAAATATTAAATTTAAATAAAAGGAAAATATTTGGCGTTTTCTGTCTTATAACAAATTAGAAGGTCATTTAGATCCTTTTCTTGTGTTTTTTTTTATTTTATTTCTACGAAATTAATAAAAGAAAAATATTAAATTTAAATAAAAGAAAAATATTCAGTGTTTTCTATTTTACAGCAGATTAGAAGGTCATTTAGATCTTTTTCAAATATTGTGTTAACTTAAATGCAGTATATTTACGATGTATTTTTTTTTATTTCTGCGAAACTAATAAAAGAAAAATATTAAATATAAATAAAAGAAAAATATTCGGTGTTTTCTATTTTATAACAGATTAGAAGGACATTTAGATCCTTTTCCAATATTGTGTTAACCTGAATGCAGCATATTTACGATGTTGTTGTTTTTATATTTCTACGAAAAATATTAAATTTAAATAAGAGAAAAAAATTCAGTATTTTTTATTTTAAAGCAGATTAGAAGGTAATTTACATCCTTTTTCAATAGTGTGTTAACCTGATTGCAGTATATTTACGATGAACTTTTTTTTTTATTTCTACGAAATTAATAAAAGAAAAATATTAAATTTGAATAAAAGAAAAATATTCAGTGTTTTCTATTTTATAGTAGATTAGAAGGTCATTTAGATCTTTTTCTAATATTGTGTTAACCTGAATGCAGCATATTTACGGTGTTTTATTTTTTATTTCTACGAAATTACTTAATAAAAATATGTTTCATCTTAAAAGTGAGCTAAAAAAAGTAGATGTGGCTGTTGCAAGATAACGCAATAAAACGCGCGAGTCTATTTGGTACAAGCCTATTTGTGAACCAGCATTTTTAGGCCTGAATATCAACAAAAAAATTATAAATAAAGATCATTTTTAAAAAATCACATTTTGTACATGGTTATTACAAAGGAACTAACAAATACTAAATCACTCATTAAGTTAAATGTACTATATATTACGCAACAAATACTTAATTTGCTCTTCTATTTATTTTGTTAATTTTTTTTTTCAATTCTTTCTATTAGCTCACACTCTCCCTATATATATATTGTTCAAATTTTCAATCGCTCATAAAATACTTTTTATTTATCCACTCAAGTTCAAATAAATTTTTTTTGAACTTGTAGGGGATGACATTTGATGTTAATACAGTTTTTTCAAATATCAATTCAGTAATTAAATTTAATTCATTAATTTTAGTTTTTTTTTTAGATTTGATTTAAGTTGCATATGTCTACCAATAGATGGCGCCTGATAAACTTAAACAAATGAATGAAAATTATTTATAAAGTACTTTCTGCAATGTAGTGAAAAAAAAGTAGGCTTAAAAATTGGCTTAAAAATTGACTTAAAAATTTTTTTATATTATTTATTATATACTAGCAGATATGACATGGCGTTGTCCGGTTTAAAAAAATTAGTAACTCTTTTTATATTAAAGAAATATGTTGGCAAACTTGAAAATAATAAACTGCTTGCAAATATAATGTAACTCAGAAGTAGAGTATTTTTAATAATCTTAATCGCGAATGTAATAAAATAACTTGCAAAACGAAAAAACAATTGACGCAAGCGATGACGTCACTAGAAGCACTGTATTAAAATGATGATGCTACACGAGAATAGAACCGTACGTCCTTTTCCGTTCGTAATTCTTGAATATAAAATTTTTGGAGCCGCTTGTTGACAACAAAAAATAAGGTTTTATTGAATTAAAAATAAATAATAAGAATGTTTTAGTAATCTTTGGTTACGCACCAGTTTAAAAAAATGAAAAAAAAAAATAATAAATCTGTGAATTTAAGTATTATAGTTTTTTAATTTTAGGAAATATAGCCTTTATATATAGCGAGAGAGGGATTCTCTTACCAAAATATAACAAAAATGTCGCTAGAAATAAAATATTGTGGTGGGTAAATCTAGTTACATTTTAAATTATATTAATTTTTTTAAATGATAATTTTAAAAATACTCTATTATTCATAAAAATCCATATAAAATTTTTTAAAAAGTATGAATTAAATCATAGGAAATAAACAATAACTTTATTATTATTATTATAAATAACAAATATAACCCCGGCTTGTTAAAATACAACGCATTAAATTTCAACGTTACGAAAATAAAATTATGTAGTGTATTATTATAATATGTAGTGTATTATTATAACAGGTTAATTAAATGAACTAATTAGAAATTTTTTGGCTATGCATGTTAAAAAAATAAATAAATTCAAAAAAAAAAAAAATGATCTTCTAAATATTAAATATTATAATTAAGTTTTACTAGAACACGTACGCACGCACGCACACTCACACACACACATACATTTATTTATTTATTTATATATATGCACACAAATCTCTTGCTTTATTTGTTGCAAGATTAGAAATCTTCTAAGATCTAATCTAATAAGATTAGAAATCTTGCACGCATAATTTCTGTTTATTCTTCCAGAGATTCAACTCAGATTTCTTCTAATTTCAAATAAAAATATCATGATCTATGTTGTAAACTTTTTATTTTGCACTCAAATATCTAAAGCTGTTCCTATAAAAAAATACAATTAATTATTCCAATTCTCCATGTGTTAAAATTAATTGTCTTTAATTTATGAGATCATTTCTTGAATATTATTTATTCAATTCCTTCTATTAGCTCACACTCTCCCTATATATATCTTGTTCAAATTTTCAATCGTTCATAAAATACTTATTATTCATCCACTCAAGTTCAAATATATTTTTTTTGAACTAGTAGTGGATGACACTGGATGCTAATACAGTTTTTTCAAATATTAATTCAGTAATTGAGTTTAATTAATTCATTTTGTTTTTGTTTTTTTAGATTTAAGTTGCATATATCTACCAATAGATGGCACCAGATAAACTTAAAAAAAAAGAATGAAAATTATTTATAAAGAACTTTCCGCAATAGAGTGAAAAAAAAGTAGGAATTGACTTTAAAAAAAAAAATTTTTTGTATGACTTGTTTATTCTTATTTAGATTAAAAACTCGAAACTAATAATAATAATAAATAAAGATTAAAAAACGAAACACCAAATGCCCTTTCCTCCATTGCTATTCTAGAGAATATTCAGAACATTTGTCGAATAGCTTCTTTCCTTTTCATCCGTCATATCCGGTCGTCCCTTTGGCGATATTTGGGTCATGAGGTAAAAGTAACTTTAATTGCTGCGTTTCGTTCAAGGTCAAGTTCAGAGGGCGAAAAAGGTTCTGAATCCGAAACTTGGATCTCTTTCGCATAGCAACAGAATTCTGGACCGGGAATAAAGACCATTTTTATTTATGCATAATTGGATAGCTAGCTACCAGTCCATTGAAGTATTTTTTTGTTCCAAGAATTGGATGGGGTCAATGAGATTTCGTTTGGTCATTCTCTTTTTAAAGGTGGTCGAGTTCTATTTTCTTTTTCGAAACTTTTCTGTCCCCTATCTCCGGTCTTTTTCGTCTATGGAAAAAAAAATATTGCAAGTGGCGTCTTTAAATAATGCCTTGCAAATTTAGCAAATTATATTTCATAAATAAGAGGTTAAATTGAAATTTCAAATTAAAATTGCACAAAATTGATTTATGTTTATATTTAACAAAATTAATAAAACTATTTAAAGATTAAGAGTATTTCCTTGTATTTTTTTTTTTTTTCTTTTTCTTCTTTTGGGAGTATATATATATTTTTTTTCCAATCTAAAATATTTTCTAAAAAATTATTTTGTATTAAACATATTTTTTTTAGATGGCCTTTGTTATTTGATATCTTCCTTTTTTTTTGTTAGAACATAATAAAATTTTCAAAAGCACTTGCATTTATTGCATATTTGTAAATAATTTTCAGTATGAAAAAAAAAATCTTTAATTTTTTCATGATTGCAATATATATATATATATATATATATACACCCGCCATGTATTCGAAAATAAAATCTTAACTTTCCTTCGGACATAATAATTTTTATAAAAAATTAATTATTGTAAATTACATCATTAACTATTTGTACTCTGTAAAAATTGATTACTATTTATTAACATTCGCCGTGTATTAATATTATTAATAAGATGTGCTACGTTCTAATACATTTATGTCATATAATAATTACATATGAGCCGGCAATTTAAAAAAAAAAAAAAAAAAAAAATTAGAAAAATTTTCGAAAAAAAACATTAGTTTAAAGGTGATTTATTTTAACATTAACGTTATCCTCAATAATTGTTTAGTTGATTCTATTACAAGCGGAAAAACCTTGAATATATCAATGTACGAATAAATGCACTTGTACCTTTTTCAAATAAAACAGCTCATATGAAAATGAAATAAACTTTATGTATATAGATTTACAAAATTCATTCCAGCTTCACTACAATAAATAATATAAATTTTACCATTCTATTATGATTAAATAAAATATAAATTTTACCATTCTATTATGATTAAATAAAATATAAATTTTATTTTTATCATAAGAGATGTATTATTATGTACAATTCAAGTGATGCTTAAGTCAACTTTTATGCTGTAGTAGTTTTTAATGAAATTTTAAAATTTATTATGGAGTCTTTAAAATATAATCAACATCAGTGGCACAAGAACCCCATGGTCAGCCAAGGCCGTCTGCCTACTGGTACATTTCGAGACAGGAGACGCTTTCTTTTTATGGAGTAGGGTTGTCAGCACTAAGCCCAACGCTCTACAACTATATTAGACAGGGACATACGGTTTAAAGTGGATTCCGAACCACTACAAATATCCATGGCACCGCCGGGGCTCGAACCCTTAAAATATAAAAAAAAGATGGAGTCTTTAAAACTTATTATAAATTTTTTTTTTTTTTTTTTTTTTTTTTTTTTTGTTACTCCATTTAACACTTACTGATTTGATTAAAAATTTATCGCAGCTTGTAGGAAGTAAAATGTAAAAATAACAACCATTTTTTTCATGATGATAAAAAATAGTATTGTTTTAACCATAACAACCTTCAATTAAATCTAGGTCACAATCCACCTTCCATTAATAAAAAAATAAAAAAAAAATTTAAAAAAAATGAGAAAGTTTTCAAATATTATCTAGGGTAGTGAAGCAACCATTTTTTTTATCAGATATTATCGGTATCTGTACACCCATTCGCTTTCAGAAGGCACTCTAGCCAAATGATAAGAATTTTAGAACAGTATCGCTGTTGACACAAAAAAATGTTCAAGGCGTTATTTCGTTTTGTTTTGTAAGAGTTGGATTTTGAACCGAGCTCTTGTAGATAAAATGACTCGAGGGAGATGAGAACATAAAAAGAACTAAATGATATTCTCTTTTTTTTTTTTTTTTTTTTTTTTTTTAAGTATTGCAATCAAATTAAGGTCATCTTACATAATAGAAATAAAATGTTATAAGATAACTAATTGTATGCAATCATTTATTTGTTTATTTTTCGTTCCATTTTTAAGCGTGAAAGCTTATGTTACAATTTGTATCTAAATTTACATTGTTTTTCATTCCTTGATTCAAAAGTATTGTTTCACGTTTGTTATCAGTTTAGATTTGTTGTACTAAAAAAAAAGTGATGAATTACTATATTGATTGTAATCATTAATTCAAGGGCGAATGAAAATAACCTCTAATTCTACCGTATTAAGTATTTAAAAAAAATTATAATTTCATTGTTTGCCTTTTAAAAATTAAGCCATATAGTAGTTTGCTCATCGAATGCCTTCTGCAACATTCTAAACGTTTCCGCAAACAAAATTGAATGCAAGTTCTTTGTTCAATGAATTCAGACAATTCAAAAATCGCCGGAATCGGTTTTAAGCGTCTCACAAAGGCAAGCGTAACTCAAACATTAACGAATATTTAGAAGTGAAATTTCACACAGATGTCAAGGACAGTGCCAACAACCTAAAAAAGAAGGAAAAAAAAATTTAAATTCTATATGCCCGGGAAATTTAAATTGAAAATTGTTTTTACTTTTTGGGCACAGTAGTATTATGAACTCATAATAAATATTATTTTGTTGCACCTACTTGTTTGTTATGCATTTTTAAAAAAATTAAAGGAAAGAAAAAATAAATTCGTTATGAGTATTGTTTCTCATTTGTTATCAGTTTAGTTTTGTTGTACTAAAATAATGATGAATTATTATATTGATTGTAATCATTAGTTCAAGTCTAATAAAAATTACTTCTGTTTTAAATATTTTTTTATAATTATAATTTCATTGTTTGCCGTTTAAAAATTAAGCCAAATAATGAGCTCATAATAAATATTATTTTGTTACACCTACGTTTTTGTTAGGCATTTTTTAAAAAATGTAAAAAGAAAGAAAATTAAAATTCGATATGAGAATTTTTATACAGAGATACGGAATTAGAAGATTGAACTTATATGTATATATATAACTTTCTATTCTTTTCTCTTCTTTTTCTAATATATATATATATATATCAGAAAAGAAATAAAAATAAGTATTATTGTATAGTTTAGATTGTATAATTTCCAACACTCCAGTATCTTCTTTTATTTAAACCAGTTTTATGAGAACTTGGATAAGGAAAAGTTTCATGGCTGAAAACTGATTTAAGAATAAATTATATGAAATGGCTAAAAAAATTAATTTTAAAAAGTACTAAGGTTTAAATAAATTCATGATCATAATGCACAATCTTATTTAACAAATATTAACTGAAAAATTATTTTATTAATTTATTCTCTATGGTTAAATTAAGACAAAGTGCAATTTAAAGAATGAAGAGTTTATTTTAAACTTTGTGTTTTAAGAGGCAATTTGTGTCTGCAAAAAGGCAAAGGTTTTATATCCACTAGAAGCATGCAATGTAGTCATTATTTTCAAATAAGCGAAGATTCAATAGCGATTGTGCAACATGTGAGAATGTTTTGTATCATCTGTAGCATTTTTTCTCACGGAAAGAATTTTGGCATTTCATTCCCAGGAGAAAGGAATGTATATTCTTTAACAAGTACATAATAACAACCCATCAACCAAATTTGACAGCAGACAAGCAGTGTTGGGGCTAGTTATATTACATGCAATCAGTGTTTTGTACTAATGAGCACAACCTGTCACTCAAATCCCTATAGCAGATATTCGGTGTCATGTATAATGAAACTCAAAAATTAATGGTTGCCTACATGTCGACTTTCACAAATGGAAACAATTACAGATTGAATATTGATTGGTGATAGACCATGGACTGAGAAAGTGTCTACTGCAATGAGAAGTGGGAAAACTGACGGATTTTCTTAATGGAAGCTTTTGGAGAGTTCTGCGACGAGTCGACCAGAAGTGTTGTTTTTCTTCTCGGAAGTGACTGGATAGACAGGAGTTACCGACTATTTTTCAAAGTGAACCCCTTGTGGTTTCGTGTATCACGTCGTATGATAATTAAAAGGTCTGGCAAGAGTAGACAATTAGATTCGACATAGACTCGATAACTCTGAAAAATCTCCGACCTTGGAGTGAACTGTACTTGTGGTTTAATCATGCACTTTTTTAAATCAAATTTTTATTTTAAATTTTTATTTGTATGTATATTAACTTAGAGTTCTGTATTTGTATATGTATATATGTGTAAATAAATATTAAAGCGTTTTCATGAACCTGAAAGTGGTCCTCTTCTTGAAACTAGTTATAAATATAATGTAGGCCGAGACGTTATGTAACAGATGGGATGCACGTTCGTTCTTTCATGAGACACACACATATAGAAAAGCTACCCTTTATAATCCACCAAGAAGTAGCTAAGCTGTTAAGGCATATTAAATCGTGTCCAGATTTCAAACATTTCGTCAAATGGCCCTTTGTCTCAAGGTGGTTCAGTTTGAACTCGAAAATAAGCCTCCTAGTTTTTAATTACGAGCGAGCCAGTCGTCTTTTGTCAGATCTTACATTTTAACCAAAAACCGATACCAGATCGAACAGTAATTCTGCTCCTCCGAAACACAACAAATGAAACCGCATGCATTTCGATTTCCATTCAAAGCCGCGTCCACATTAACGAATGAAAATTTTGAGCGCAGCAAAAAAAACCGGTTTGTTGCAATTTGGATGGAAATTAAAATATGTGATTTCTTCCATCCGCTTTCAGGAGTGAAGATTTATAGTTCGGCCTGTTGTCGGTTTTTGATCCCATCAAAATGGACTTACACGGCCATCCGAAATACAAAGGCTCACTCGTAAAGCCTTGTCTAAATTTGAACATTTGCTGAATGGTCGTCTATTCACTTCAAGTTACAGTTTGAACGTGAAAAACAAAGTCCCTTATCTCAACTCTACTTGTAGAAGAAATTTTATTTGCCCGAAAACTGACAAACGTTATCGCATACGTTGAATTTTCTGTCGCGGCTCACGCTTACAAATATAGAAGAAATTTAGAGAAGATAACGTGTCTTATTTTTCTACCAGTTAAAATAGCAACGCCTGGCGACAGACGAATTGTCAGCCAAATATTTCGTATTTAAATGCAGAGCGCTCATGGAAAGCTAACGTAATTGATGGACGGCGCTCAAAACTTTAGCTTGCTAATGTGAACACACAGCTTTATATGAAATTCAAATTTTCTAGGTATAATATATAAAAGGGCTCCTTATCCATATTTTTTATTTCAACACTTCTTATGTTTCACGTAGTTTAGTGGTCTACAAACTTTGTATCTGCTTTTTCCTTAGAAAGAAAAGATTTCTGTTCCCCACATAAATTTTTCATCATTAAATATAATAATTTTTAATATATATATATATATATATATATTTATATAAACGTACGACTTCTGGCTATTCCCTAGACTCAAAAGACCACTCCGGGCACACCGTTTTGAGTCGATTGAAGAGATTCAACGTGAATCGGCGCGCTTTGAAGGCCATCCCCGCCGATGACTTTTTAGCATGCATTGAGGATTGGAAAAAGAAGTTGGCATAGGTGCATTGTGTCCGGAGGGGTTTACTTTGAAGA
>BPLQ01000693.1:0-22741 GCA_021605075.1 Caerostris darwini
ATTTGTTCCCTCTATTGTGCTTTGTTATTCCGCCCGGAGAGAAATCAGAGCTGTTTTTTATTGGGTCGCCTGGCTCAGAACACATTTCAGATTTATGCGCATCAGCAACACCATTATAGTTAATGAGACTTTTCCTCAAATACGATGATCAAATGCAACTGATAAGAAATAATGGAAATGACAAAAAAAAACCCTAAAAAACTGTGACACGGAAGAAGAGTAAGTAAGAAGAAAAAATATGCATTATCTTCTTTTTTTATTCTGTTTATTAAAAGGTTTTCTTTTAGATTTCTTTTTTATATAAATTTGCTTGTAAAAAAGTTTGGGGGGAAAAAGTTATTATGCTTTTTTTTTTTTTGTAAATAACTTTAAAAAAAACTTTATAAAGTTTTTTTTTTCTATACTTTGATGAAAATGTCAATTTTTAGTTTTTATGAGGGCATGATTTTTTGTTATCTGTTGGTGTTATTTTTATTTTCTTTTCGCATTATGTAGATCACAATGAAAAAAATATCAGTGCTTTGACATAAAAGGAAGGAATATTAATGGATAAGGATAAGTTTTTATAAAAAGAGTAAAAAGGAAAACAAAACTGATCAAGAATTTGAAATTAATGCCGTGTAAGCCTAACACGCTTTATAGAAGAATTTTTCTTTGAATTTTCGACAGTAATAACTTTCTAAAAGTTGCACTATCTAAAAATAATATGAGGAATTTACATCATTCGCTAAGTTTATCATCTATTTTTCATTTTTCTTCGATTTTTTCTGTTCTTTTTATTGAAGTGATTGATTGAAAATTTTCACGGCTTTAGGCTGTTCGAAAACAAACAGAAAATAATTCAGTTAATCGTTTATTTAATTACTTAGGCAATATTAAATTTTAAAAACAAATTAATAAGTCTAACAAATTAATTCTGGTATTTTTTTCTCACTAGAAGAGTTTTGGCCTTTCATTCCTATTAGAGAGGAATATTTGTTATTTGACAAATATATGTAATAAACCCATAATTCAAATTTGACAGCAAATGAGCTTTTTTGTGGGTATTTATATTACATGCAATTAGTATTTTGTACTATTGAGAACAACCTGCGACTCAAATCTGATAGCAGATAATCAGTATCGTATAATGAGACTCATGAAATTAGCTACATTCACAGGACGAAACAACTACTGTCGCTTGAATATAAACTCCATCGTGATTTGTAATAGACCACGCGCTGAGAAATTGCTACCCCAATAAGAAGTGAGGTATCCCAAACCCCCCTCTTGACAGATTGTGTTAAAAGGATTTTTTTGGTGAAAAACGGAGGGAGTTCTGCGACGAGTTCACTAGAAGTGTTGTTTTTTACATTTTTCTTTCTCTGAAGGGAGGAGGCCAGAGTATTTCATATGTTTTTCAACGGATTTTCCCTTTGTGGTTTCTTGAATCACGCCCTGTGATAGTTAAGGTCTACCGCAGATCAAGTGTTTAGATTCGTCGTAGACTCGAGAATTCTGTAAATCTCCAAATTTGGAGTCAATTGCACTTGTGTATCTAATTTATATCACTAATTTCATTTTTTGTAAGTAGAGTTCGGTATAATATTGTATAATTTGTAAATAAAATTTAAAGTGTTTCCATGAACCTGAAAGTGTTCCTCTTCTTGTAGCCGTTCAAAGCTTAATATGGGCCGAGACGTTACAAGACCAATAAAAAATATTGAATAAAGTTAAGGTCAGTTTATTTATTCCTGTAGTGATGTACAATGTATTCTGTCCATAAATGTATTTTGACTCTATAGTAAGTACTTGATCGATAGTTATGTTAGCCATGGGAACAAAGAAAGCAGTTAAACACGATTTCTAGAAAAAAAAATGAAACGGAAACATCTATTCACGCTCAACTTATGAAAGGAAAGAGGGTAAAAAAAGAAATAAAAACTGAAATAGAAAAGCGCAATATCTCCCAGAAACATGTTGCATTATCCCCCCATTCGTCTTCAGTAATAGGGTCTGGTTGCATTAGATGTCACGCCAGTATTACGGATCATCTATTAGCTGTGCTTGAGATCTGAAGCTGCGGAGGGAAGATCTGTCCATTTTGTCCCTACACCTGCAGATCTTCAAATTTAATGGATCCAAAGTTTCTCACGGAACGTTGCTCTAAGTTTTGGAGCTATTTATTTTTATTGCCAGCTATTTTCACAGTGCTATTTTTTCCTTCTTCTAAGCTGCATCAAGCATTAGGATAGGAATTTCTATTTTTACAATGTTGTTTGTTTTTCTAAGCTTTGAAAAATGGACAGAAGATGAATTTTTTCAAAAGAATGTTAAAAATGGATCGATCATAACAGAATGCAAAAAGAAGATTAACTTTCAAATTTCTACATGAAAAAACGTCTTTTTAGAAAGTTAATAAAATAATAGTGCATGCGTTGAAAATGAAGATTATCATTATCTGAAAGAAGCAAAAATATTAATAGAAAAAGTTTTACGATTAAATTTTGAAATGTTAATAGTTTCTGAACCCATTTCCATATACTGTTTATATATTTGGTTCATTTCTATTGGTTTACTGTGGAAATATAGCTTACATAGAATTATTAAATTATTTATCTTCTTAGAGCTTTTAATTTATGGCAACATTTCCTATTCTATTCTAAAGTATAGAAACATTTTGTAAATTCACTACTTTCTGTAAATTCTGTTTTACTGAATTTTTTTTTTACTATTTATATAATTTATTTACAATTTATTAACTACTTACAATTTCTTATTTAAATGAACAGTTTTAATGTTTAAGGTAAATTCGTAATTAAATTTTATTTTTAAATATCATTAATTTTGTCAAATCTTTAAGAAAGAGCAAAAATGTTGTTATACAAAAATAATAATGCAAAAATAATATAATTGTAATTGTTTAATACAAAAAAATAATTATAAAATTTAATTGAAATTATTTTCCTTTTCCTCCAGTAATAATCAGGCCGAGTATCTGGCGCTTTGTGCCACAGATTGCGGGTTCGAATCCCGGCGGTGCCATGAAGGTTTGTAGTGGTTCGGAATCCACTTTAAACCGTAGGTCCCTTCTAATACACTCGTAGAGCTTTGTGGGGGTAGTGTTAATCCGTAGCATGTCTTCAAGCTACACGTGTCCCCTGTGTTGTGCTGAAAGAGTAACAGCGTTTATCGGTGCAACCCACTTAGGCTGCTCACAGGGAAATGGACAATACGATCCAGTCATCGATGTAATTTAAAAAAACAACTTTAAATTGTAGGTCCCGATCTAATATGACGGTTGGGCGTAGGGCCGACAACTTTATCGCGTAAAAAGAAAGCATCTCCATTCTCGAAATCTGCCAGTGGACATATGGCTTTGGCCTACCCTGGGGCTATTGCGCAAATGATGAGGATGGTTGTTTAGCTAATTTTTCCGCTATAACAATTGTTGTAGAGGGGAAAAAATGAATAATAAAAAGAATTTCAAGCAACAAGAAAACTGTTATTTTTTCTTCTTTAAAAAAATTCACTTCCTTAGAGATTAAAAGCCAATTCTCAATTCAATTCTTTTTTTGCTGAAAGTCATTTAATCTTTCCTGAGTGTAGGTAACGCGACTCAATAAAAGAATGCGAAAGGAAATAAATAAATCACGATTAGAGAAAACAAATACCTTGTTGAAAGAGTCGCATACATCTAACAATCCCTCCCTTTTTTCACTGATAAAACTTATCTCCAGAATTGCAAATTTGCTTAGAAAGAGGGAGGGTAGTAAAAAAAAAAAGTTAACATTGAATCAAGTACTGGAACTACGAGAGAAAAACCAAACGATTTCTTTCCGATGCCATAAAGGAGTTAACAAAAGAGTTCTGTTTTGTTTTCGAACGGCGGAAGTCCCTTCTTTGCAGCTGATTTAGGGTCGCATGACTGTCACTTCCAGTGGACCGGCGCTGTTCGGGAGGCAAAAAGGAAGGTAGAAAGGTAGAGCTCAAACACTTTTTATGTCCTCCGGTAGCCCGCCCGGCTTTGTACTGAAATTGCTTTATTTCCGACCAGGGAATGAAGACAAGGTTTGTGTTACGTCTACATTATCCTCATAAAAAATGCAATTATGTGTTGGATACATTACAACAAAAATACTCCTTGTTTTAGGTTTATGTCATTGACGATTTTTTGCCATTGGATACAATAATAATCAATTATAATCAATGCACACTTTTACAGGAAAAGCAATATGCTTCCATCAATCTTACAACGAATTTATACGAATAAATTTATACAAAATAATGTAAAATAACGAGAATTTCGATCGAATGTGCTTTTTTGACATGTTCATGATTTTTCACGTGGTTTATATACGTTATACCATGCTATATAGCACAGAAAAATGTTAATTTTGAGTTAAAGCATTACAGAATTGGTTTGTCCCTCTTCGGTCATATTTTGCACACTTTAGGCTAACATGACCGCGACTTACAATTTAAAGTGGATTCCGAACCACTCACAAATATCCATACCCCAACCAGGATTTGAATTATAAGCCTGTGATACCAAAGGCTAATCAATTGACCATCAGGCCGCTCCAGCACTAGAGGAATCTAACACTTTCATCTTCCTGAATTTTATGTTCTCTAATCCAGCTTACATATGACTCATACATATTAAAATGTATTCAGATATTTAGCTATATATTTTCTATTTACTTTATTATACTAATTATATGCTCATTTAATTTTTGAATTTTAATAATTATGAAAACATGCGGGAACAAAGTCAACAAAAAATTAAGTTTAATTAAATGTTTATTCAAGAACATAGGTGCACAAATGCTTAAGCAGAAAAGTTATTTGAACCAAAATGAAAGATCCAATCAACTTCGAACACCCCCTTTTTCATTCGAAAATTCCATCCGGATATCTGAAAGTTGAAAGATAAATTACAGATATTGGAAATCGAATTGCTGAAGGAAATTAACGGGAATCTCACAGGAATTTTATAATGAAATTAAGTTTATTTCGTCGTTGAATTATTCATATAGAAGAGAAGAAGAATAGAACATTGCACATATATAGAACATTTCAAAGAAAATTAGAGTTTGATTTGCAATCGATGTTGGGCCATGAATCCTTGATTAAGCGATAATTCGAAACAAATTAGTAAATTCAGATGATTTTGAATTTGCGGCTTCATTAAGGAGAAATAAATCTCAAACTTCCAAGTCCTATAAACAATGAGAAGTATAAAATCAAATATTTTTTTGAGAAAAATAAACATTGGAATTAAAAAAAAAAAAAGAATAAATTTACTTTAAACAGATAATGTTAAATAGAGTATTGAAAGATTTTCTTTTTTTTCCGTTTAAAATAAAAGAGGAAACATAATTTCAAAATTCTGTGGATTAAGTTACGATTGAAAATAATTTCACATTAAAGACTATTAAAATAATAATTTTTTGCTTGATTTTTTCCTTTTTCTATTGCATATAAGAAAAATCAGTTTTTGAGACCCTTTGAAACAAATTAAAAGAACCATTTAACATACAAGAATTCATTATGATTAAACCACAACTTCCGCCATCTATTGGAACAAAGATGAACCAAATATTTATTAAGATTTTATGATAACCACTATTTTTCTCTATTTTAAAAAAGAACATGCTGGAGTAATATAGTTGAAATTTGGATATGGATTCTGTTGTAGTCTGATTGATTATCAAAATAAAACGTTCCATTACTTTAATAGTGCTGTATTCTGAAAAGTGTAATTTAAAAGTATCTCAATGCAATAATAATAATAATAAATAAAAAAGAGAATAATTGGCCAAATCACAAAATAGGGCCGTTAGAATTTGGCGACATTTTGTGCGCCAATTGGGCGATAAATCGGCCAAATGTCCGGATTTCCTGTACTATTTACAATTCACCACACTTACAATCGCAGCCCGTTTATTAGCGCACTTCGGGAAAAATAATTTTTGACACCAAATCCCAACGGCCCCTATTAGGCGATTTTACTGAATAGTTTTTCTATAGAATAATTTTGGTTAGTAAGAGAATAATTTTTTTAAACAATAAATTTAATATTTATTAGAGACTATGTGAATTGCTAATACAATCATACTATGCGCCGTAACAAACAGATATTTGATGTAAATAGACAACGCTATCCAAAAGCTTCAGTTACAGTTAATCAAAGCTTTATTGATACACGATGTTAAAAAAGAAATCAAACATCGATGAGAAAATTCGTTTTAGTAATTTAACAAAAATTATTGAAAATGAGTACATTTTATTTCTAATAATTTGACCAAATAATAAAATAGCCAAATTGTTATTTAAAAATAAAATGAAAAAATAAAAGTCTTCATAAATCATAAAAGTAATTCTTTCAATTCCTCTTCACATATGGTGCATCTCACATCTTTTCAGTTCAAATCAGAAAAAGGTTTATGTATTATGAACAAAAGGATTTCATTATTTGAGGAATTATACATTTTACGCTAATGTCAATTATGTATTATAAAAAGGAATTATTTATTTGGTGACGTAAAAAAATATTAGTATACCAATAATATTTTTAAAAAAATCTTAATTCTGTTCAGATTTTTTAAATTCAAATTCGTGACGAAGATTCTATGAATTCTTTTTTCAATGCACAACTGCGTTCAGAATTTTTATTAAAATGTAAATTTATAATTCATTGCAGTACAATACTTTGAGTAACACGTTTCTTTTATTCAATTATTGCAAAATTTCAAAGCTTAGAACATAAAAGAGTTTCTTTTAACTGGAACATCATAATAAAATAAAAATTATATGATTCATTTCCATTCGAATGCCTTTTGTCTGAATTAGATATTCAGTTGGAAGTCACCTTTTCGAAGCGCATTTAAAGAATACAGCACAAATAAAAAGAAAATATTGTAATGCAGCAACATTCTCGATGTTAATTTTATGTAAGGTTTAATATACTTTTTAAAATTTCAAATTTCAGTAAGAAATAAATTCGAATAATTTATTACATTTTTATTATACTTTTTAATATATCGTTAAACATTAAATTTGCATCTTTTATGAATTAGTTCTCGTTACAATAGCACCTTGATTGTCATTTCCCGTTTTAGAAAATAAATAGCTTTTTGTTTAACTGTTTTTTTCCTCCATCCAGTGCTGTGGTAACCATTACAGAAGCTTCCAAAACTGAATAAATTATTCACCCTTAAACAAACAGGGAATGAAACTAAAATCCAAAGAACGTTTTTTTTTCTCCCGAAAAGTTCTCTTTTCGAATATTTGCATCTAAATAAATGTTCCTTTTTTTTAGAAAAAAGGGAGGCGTTATTTATTTTTCAGGCTCATTAGAAGTGGGCAAATAGCAAATGATTGTTTAGGGAATTTCTTATTTAATTAAAAAAATAAATAAGCAAAGAAATTCGAAGTAAAAACGTTGATTTATTTTTTTCACTTTTAAAGATTCGGCTTTAAAGCTTTTCATTAGAGCGTTAAATGACTTCCGATGTGTTCCATTAATCTGTAAATGTTTCGATAAATTATCGAAAGATAATGATAGGAAAATCCCTAGATGAAGTGTAAATTAATTAAATGAAAGTTTTAAACCCTCTTTTAATTAGAAATTTGTCTTTTTTTTAACCTCAGAAAAGCAGTTAGCTAAAAGATTCAAAGGGACATAAAAATAGTTTGCCAATGTGCTTTAGGTTTTTTAATTTTCTTTAGAATGATTGAAGAGTGACTTTAAAGATTAACATCTCCGGATATTCTCTGTTATTTTCATCATAAGAAAAAGTAAGTGAAGTATTTTGCGTTAAATTGGATGTTATATGTAAAAGATTAAACTCACTTGAATATTTTGGAACGCTTTGCTGTAAATTAAAATGATTTATTCATAACTTAATATAAACAACAAATATATAACGTTGCTTTTTTATGAAATTTAATTGAACCTCTTTAACTACACGCCTAAAAACATTTGTAATACATTTTGATAAATGAATTTATTGAAATTTAATGTAATGTAAGTAAAAAAATCATTTAATAAAACTGTAAATTCCAACACATAATAATATGAACAATAAACATATAATAAATATTAGTTTGTTTTATATGAAGTTGATTATTCCAAACAAATACCACAGCTATTGACAATATGGTCACTTAACAAAGTGCTTGAATAAATATGCCATTATCAGTAATAATACCTTACATGCTAATTATCTTCTAATTACCCAATTAAAAATAAATCACCATGATACATTGTTTGAAACAAAAAAAAAAAAGGAACCGAAATCATTTGGAAAAGTAACACAAACTTTTATCCAAAAGTTTTTTAACGACAATTGGATAAAAAATGTGAAACAATTTTTTCCATTTATTTTCTAAAGATAGTGGTTGTGTTCATTTCCTGGTCATTCCTCTTGCAATAATGAGAACTTATTAATGCTCACTATCCACAAACAGAGATTAACCCAACGTAATGAGATTTCGAATTGAATGCTGTTAGCCATTCCAATTGTTTGGGAACTCAATTAGGTGTTTCTTAAATTCGATTTCTTCCCGAGATCCCCTTCTGCTGCTGCGATGTTCCCTTCTGTGCCCAATGCTCACTTGAGGGGAATTAAACCCTCCGATTTGTTCCCTCCATTGTGGCTTTATTATTCCGCCCGGAGAGAAACCAAAGCTGTTTTTTGTCGGGTCGCCTGGCTCGGAACAAACTTCAGATTTATGCGCATCGGCAACACCGTTATGGTTAATGAGACTTTTCCCAACTATGATGATCAAATGCAGCCGATGAAAATATTGGCAAAGATAAAAAAAAAAAAACAACCCAAAAACTGTGACATGGAAGAAGATTAAGTAAGAAGACAAAAAAATATGTATTATCTTCTTTTTTATTTAGTGTATTAAAAAGTTTTCTTTTAGATTTCTTTTTGATATAAATTTCTTTGCAAAAAAGAGGAGGGAGAAAAAAGTTAATTTATGCTTGGGAAAATGTTATTATTATCATTATTTTTTTTTTTCGTAAATAACTTTATAAAGTTTTTCTTTAGCTTTTTTTATTTCGATGAAAATGTCAATGTTTAGTTTTTATGAGGGCATGATATTTTGTTATCTGTTGGTGTTATTTTTTTTTCTTTTCGCAACAACGCATTATGTTGATCACAATGGAAAAAAAATTACTGCTTTGACGTAAAAGGAAGAAATTTTAATGGATAAGTATAAGTTTTTATAAAGAAGAGTTAAGAGAAAAATAAAATTGATCGAGAATTTGAAATTGATGCGGTATAAGCCTAACACGCGTTATAGAAGACTTTTTTTCTTTCAATTTTAGACAGTAATAACTCTGTAAACCTTTTACTAACTAAAAAAAAAAAAGATGAATTTACATCATTGGATAACTTTATTATCTATTTTCCTTTTCTTTCCTTCGATTTTTTTTCTATTTGTTTTTTTCTCTGAAAAAGCTGAAATAGTGATTGATTTAAAATCTTTGTGATTTTAGGTTATTCGGAAACAAACAGGAAATAAATTTTTTGCTAATCGATCACTTAATTAATCAGGCAATATTAAATTTGAAATGCTAAGTCTGGCACGTTAATTCTAACAATTGTTTTTTTTTTACTGAAGTAAAATGAACTGCCACAGTTTTGTATAATTTTTTTTCTCACGAGAAGAGTTTTGGCATTTCATTCCCAGGAGAGAGAAATGTATGTTATTTGACAAACATACAATAAAACCATAACTCAAATTTTAAAACAGACTAGATTTTTATTTAGTTTGTGTAGTTATATTACATGCAATTAGAGTTTTGTACTAATGAGAACAACCTGCCACTTAAATATGATAGCAGCTTTCGATAATGTATAATGAGGAAATTACCGAATGTCTGTGCGACCTCCACAGGTCGAAACAGCTACAAATTGAATATTAACTATACTAGTTGTTCTCTCATGATTGGTGATAGAACACGAGTTGAGAAATGCCTACTCCATTGAGAAGTGAGCGAAGTTGATCCTTCCCTCTTGATGCATTTGTCTTAAAAGGAGATTTTTGGTACAAAAGGGAGAGAGTTATGCGACGAGTCGACTAGAAGTTTTGTTTTAGCTTTTTCCTCTGAAGTGACTGAATTAGGCGGAATATTTTGCTTGTTTTCGAAATGAGCCTCTAGTGGTTTTAATCCGTATGATAGTTAAGATGTGCCGCAGACCAAGTGTTTAGATTCACTGTAGACTCGATAACTTGGAAAATCTCCCTACTTGGAGTGAACTGCACTTGTGTATCTAAATTTATATCCTTAATTTTCATTTTTTGTAAATAGAGTTGTATGTAAATAAAATTTTAAGTGTTTCCATGAACCAGAAAGTGTCCCTCTTCTTGAAGCCGTTATACATCTAATATAGGTCGAGACGTTACGATAAAAAAAACCAAACTAATATAAAAAAATACTGAATAAAGTTATGGTCTATTTATTTATTTTTGTCTATAAACCTAGATGTACAATGTATTCTATCCATAGATGTATTCTGTCCATAGACGTATTCTGACTCGATAGTAAGTATTTGATCGATAGTTATGTTAGACGTGGGATAAAAGAAAACAGTTAAACATGATTTCTAGAAAAAAAATGAAACGGAAACATCTATTCACGCTCCACTTATGAAAAGAAAGAGGGTAAAAAGAAAAAAAAAATGAAATAGAAGCTCAATATCTCCCAGAAACATGTTGCATTATCCCTCCATTCTTCTTCTGTAATAGGGTCTGGTTGCATTAGATGTCACGTCAGTATTGCGGATCATCTATTAGCTGTGCTTGAGATCTGAAGCTGCGGAGGGAAGATCTGCCCGTTTTGTCCGTACACCTCTGCAGATCTTCAAATTTAAGGGATCTAAAGTTCCTCACAGAACGGTGCTGAAAGTTTTGGAGCTATTTGTTTTTATTGCTAGCTATTTTCACAATGTTATTTTTTCCTTTCTAAGCTGAAGCACGCATTAGGATAGGAATTTCTTTTTTTCACAATGCTATTTGTTTTTCTAAGCTTTGAAAATTTGACAGGGGATGATATTTTTCGAAGAATGTTAAAAATGAATCGATGCTCACAAAAACAAGTAATTTTTTTTAAATTTCTACCTGAAAAAGTGTCTTTTTAGCAAGTTAATAAAGCAATAGTGAATGATTTAAAAAAGATGATTATCGTTATCTGAAAGGAGCAAAAGTAGTTATATAACAAAGTTTTACGAATTAATTTTAAAATATTATACTTTCTGATAATATGCTTCTGATATATACTGGGGAAATATATCCTACGTGATATTAAATTACTTCTCTTTTTCGAGCTTTTAATTTATAGCAACATTTCCTGTTCCAAAGGATTGCAATATTTTAAAATTCTATATTTTCTGTACCTCTCGGAGCATTTTATAGTTTAAAAAAGTTATTGACCTTAGAAAAGGAAAACAAAATGCTTTTGCGAATTAAGATTAGGTTTGTCGGTCTACTGTCATTTTGTGCACACTTTAGTCTAATTATGTTTTTGCGGAATATTAATGTTCGGAACTTATCTATTGTAGTGTATCTGCTGTAGAGAAAAAAAATGAATCATAAAAATGAAAATAACGTAAACCAAAAAGAAAACTGCAATTTTTTCGGCTGCTTAAAAAAAAAAAAACCACTCCTGTACAGATTAAAAGCCAATCTCAATTCAATTAATTTTTTTGCTGAAAGTTATTTACTCGTTCTTGAGTGCAGATAACGCGACTGAACAAATGAAAGCGAAAGGTTATAAATAAATCACGATTAGACAAAACAAATACCTTGTTGAAAGAGTCGCACACATCTAACAATCCCTCCCTTTTTAACTGATAAAACTTATCTTGGGAATTGCAAATTTGCTTAGAAAGAGGGAGGAAAAAAAACCTTAACGTTGAATCAAGTACTGGAGCTACGAGAGAAAAACCAAACGATTTCTTTCCGTTGCCATAAAGGAGTTAACAAAAGAGTCGGTTTTGTTTTCGAGCGGCAGAAGTGCCTCCTTCGCAGCTGATTTATGGTCGCATGACTGTCACTTCCAGTGGACCGGCGCTGTTTGGGAGGCAGAAGATCGCTTCTTCACAAAAACAGAAACGTGTTATTTCCGGATGATTAATTCACTGAAGGTGGGAAGGTAGAGCTCGAACACATTTTATGTCCTCTGGTAGCCCGCCCGGCTTTGTACTGAAAGTTCTTTATTACCGACCAGAGACTGAAGACAAGGGCTGTGTTACCTCAATATTGGCTTATAAAAACTGCAATTATGTATTGGATATGTAACTGCATAAAATGCCGTGTTCTAGGTTTATGTCATTGGCGCTTTTTTTTAAAGAAAAAGATACAATAATAATAAATTATAATCAATGCCCACTTTTACATGAAAAGCAATATGCTTCCATCAATCTTGCAACGAGTTCATACGAATAAACTTGCGATATATCGAGAAATTCGCTAGAGCTTCATTCGGTCATCTGGCCCCGAAACTATCAAAATTCAATTTGAGATATATTTCACTGAACGTGTGTTGTTATTATCTAATAAAATAATATATAAAAGGGATTCTTTCACTATCTCCTATTTCACAAAAATACTTAAATACACAATCCTATTATCCCATAAAACACCACACATCAAAACATCATAAATGAAATCCGCGCTACCTTAACATACACTTTCGAAAGCCTTCAGTGGTTTAATAATAATAATAATAAAAACGAGAAGAAATGCGTATACATGAAGCAAATAAAGTGTAAAATTTTAATTTAAATAAACTATATATTTTAATAATGAAAAGATGAGAAAGAGTTTATATCAATGGTATACTATATGTATTCATAATATTTATTTGCATTTAAACAAGTCATCAGCATATGACAATAGTGCCTGTCATGCATGTTTATGTATGTGTATATTAAGCATGTTACTTAAAGCTATACAAACTATCTTGTTAAATCATCTCACTAAAACCCCAATAAATAATTAAAATTAAGATATCAAATATTTATGAACTAAAGCCAAGCAAATTGTATTCCAGTGTATACCCTCACACGTGGAAATTAAAGGTAACAAAGCAGCAACAGAGTCTTTCAGGAAATATATTCATAGAGAAATTTTTAAGAAACTGAAAGATAATCTCATAACTAAATCCGATGGCAAAAATTGGCACACTATTCAAGACAGCTGGAAAATATTTAACACTAGATCACGTAAAGAGGGCGTTGCCAACTTTCGATTAAGAAAAGGACACGATTGTTTTTTTGGAACACCTAAACAGGATAGGTGTCCTCGCCTCGAACACTTGTCCAATAGATAGAGTTGGAACAATGAATTCAGAACATCTTTTGAAATGTCCAGGACTGAACAGGGAGGCTCAGCGCCGGGAAGAAATCTCGTAATTGTATTGGGTGACCATAACTAAATAAAATGTCTACTTCGTTTATTTACTCTCTCCCCTTTTGACTTTTTGTGGTATGTGAGACCGACTTACTGTCGTTTGTTGTCTTGCTGTGATCCTTATTGTAATGGATTGATTTCCAATAAAGCCATATGTTACAACAAATTAAAGGGAGAAAAAACATATTGATGTACTATAGCGAGGCTATTCATATAACCAACAATTGATTACTTTTAAGCTACTGTCATTAAAGGTGCAATCATTTTAATGAAAAACTCCTACTGGCATTTAGTTACTTGCTCTAACCACTTTCATGCGGAATGTTGGGGGAAAAGTGTAACAATATGAGAGATAATTTTCAGAAGTAATCACAACTGTGTTTAAATATGGTATAGAGAAAACCCGGACAACTGTAATCAGGCAGACAGCGAGACAATGTCAGGATCTTCACTGAGTCTACTTCTGCCCCACCACTAGTGGAATCTAACACTTTAATCTTTCTGAATTGTATTTAATCTAATCCTCCTCATAAGTACATATTAATTGTCCCTCATACATATTATTACATTGTATTCTGATATTAATCTGGCTATATATATTTTATATTTACTTTATTATGCTGATTATATGCTCATTTAACTTATGAATTTTAATAATTACAAAAACATGTTGGAACAAAATCAACATAAAATTAAGTTTAATTAAATGTATAAATGTTTGTTCAAGAACAGAGCTGTACAAATGCTTAAGCAGAAAAGAATAAGTTATTTGAACCAAAATCAGCGATCCAATCAACTTCGAACAATCCATTTTTCATTCGAAAATTCCATGGGGATATCTGAAAGTTGAAAGATAAATTACAGATAATGGAAATCGAATTTCTGAAGGAAACGAACAGGAATCTCGTAGGAAATTTATAATGAAATTAAGTTTACTCCGACTCTGAATTATTCATATAGAATGCTGAACATTGTACAGAAAATTAGAGTTTGATTTACAATAGATGGTGGATCATAAATCCTTGATTAAGCGATAATTCGAAATAAATTAGGAAATTCAAAAGGTTTGGAGTTTGTTGCTTCGTTATGGGAAAAATAAATCTCAAAACTTCCAAGTCCCATGAACAATGAGAAGTATAAAATCAAATATTTTTAATAATTTTTAATAATCAAGTAATTCAAATATATTTTAGAGGGAAAAAAAGAGGAAATATAATTTCAAAATTCTGTGGGTTAAATTACGACTGAAAATGTCACATTAAAACCAAATAAAATAAATTTTTTTGTTAGCTTTTTTCTTTCTTATTACATATAGGAACTGTCATTTTTTTTAAGACGCTTTGACTATATTTATAAGAAACAATTTCGCATACTAGTAGTAATTATAATAAACCACAACTAGCGCCATCTATTTAATTTCAGTTCCAATCAGAAAAGAATTCATGTGTTTTGAGAACAAAAAGGATTTCTTTATTTGAGGAAATATCAATTTTACGCTAATATCAATTATGCATTAAAAAAGATTTATTTATTTGGCGATATAAAAAATATCAGTAACAATAATATATTTTTAAAAAAAGTCTTAATTCTGTACGGATTTTTTAATTTAAAATGCGCGACGTAGATTTCGTGGATTTCTTTCTCAATGCATAACTGCATTCAGAATTTTTATTAAAATGTAAATTTATCCTCCATTCATTGAAATACAATACTTTGAGTAACTCATTCTAATTCAATACTTGCAGAATTTCGAATCATAGAACACAAAAGAGTTTCTTTTAATTGGATAAACATAATAAAATAAAAATTTTATGATTCATTTCCATTCGAATCCCCTTTGTCTGAATTAGATATTCAGTTGGAAGTCACCTATTCACAGCGCATTCAAAGAATATAGAACAAATAAAAAAAAATATTGTAATACAACAGCATTCCGATGTTAATTTTATGTAAGGTTTAATATAGTTTTTCAAATTTTAGTAAGAAATGATTTTGAATAATTTATTACATTTCTGCTATACTTTTTTAATATTTTGTTAAACATTAAAGTTGCATCTTTTATGAATTATTCTTATGACAATAGCACCTTGACAAAACGTTTACTTTTTAGAGAATAAATAGCTTTTTTTTAAATGTTGTTTCCCTCCATCCAGTGCTTTGGTAAGCATTACAACAGAAACTTCCCAAACTGAATAAATTATTCATCCTTAAACCAACAGGGAATCAAACTAAAATCCAAAGAACATTTTTTTTCCTTCCTTAAAGTTATCTTTTCGATATTGGCATATAAATAAATGTACTTTTTTTTTTTAAAACATGAGATCAAAAAAGCTAAAGCTATCGGTACAATTAAGAGTTCGTTGACGATGCCCAAAAATAAAAAGGTTAAAGTTAAAAAAAATGAGAATTTTAAGATAAAAGTAAAATAAAACAAAAGGAATTAAGATTAAACAAAATAATTATTCAAAATAAGTAGGGTTTGATCAGTTGACTGACTCGCCAGTAGATGGCGCCATCAGTCCCAACATCGAGCCCAAAAAGTGAGTTACATACAAACATACATACATACATACAAACATACAGGTGAAGCTAATAAAAGCGTATTAAAAAGGGAGGCGTTATTTATTTTTCAGGCTCATTAGAAGTGGGCAAACAGCAAATGATTGTTTAGGGAATTTCTTATTTAATTAAAAAAATAAATAAGTAAAAGACTTCGAAGTAAAGGCGTCGATTTATTTTTTTCACTTTTAGAGATTCTGCTTTAAAGCCTTTACGTTAGATCGTTAAATGACTTCCGATGTGTTCCGTTAATTTGTAAATGTTTCGATAAATTATCTGAAGATAATGATAGGAAAATCCCTAGAAGAAGTGTAAATTAATTAAATGAAAGTTTTAAACCATCTTTTAATTAGAAATTTGACTTTTTTTTTACCTCAGAATATAAGTTAGCTAAAAGATTCAAAGGGACATGAAAAAAAGTTTGCCAATCTACTTTAGGTTTTTAATTTTCTTTAGAATGATTGAAGAGCAACTTTAAAGATTAACATCTCCGATTTTCTGCGAAGTAAGTGAAGTATTTTTACATTAACATATAACATGAAATTTAAAGATTAAGTCCACTTGAAAAACTTGTTACTCTTTGCTGCATATTAAAATGATTTAATTCTTAATTTAATAAAAAGAATAAAATGAAATATTGCTTTACGAAGAAAATCAACTGAATCTCTGTAACTAAGAGCCTCAAAATATTTTTAATACATTTTGATAAATAAATTTATTGGAATTTAAATTGTAATATTTAGTTATTCGATCTAAACCTATTTTTGGAATTTAAATCCTTAAATTGTAACATTTAGTTTTAAAACTATTTTTTATTGGATCCAATCTAAACTACATTTAAATAGGGTGTTCACCTTATTATATTAACAATGCATTGCAGTGGATATTAAAGATTTTAAAAGAATTTAATACATTTTAAGTTCTAATATAATATTGCATTATAAAAACAAAAAGAGCTAAATAAAGAGCTATTTTGGCGCCAATTGGTAATAACATATGAAAGAAATTTAATTTTATTTATCAATAATTTATCCTAATGTAAATAAAAAAAAAGTCATAAAATAAAACGTTAAATCCAACACAAAATAACATGAACAAAAAACATGGAATAAATATTAGATATCAAACAATCATTCTATGGCATATTTCAATGTTTTATATGAAGTTGATTATATCAAACAAATACCACAATTGTGTCTATATGGTAAAAAACACTTAACAAAGTGCTTGACTATATATATATATATATATAAGCCATCATCAGTAATTATGCTTTTTATAGTAATTTACCCCTAATTATAAAAATAAAAATTTCCTGATACTTTTTTTTAATAGAAAAAGTAACCTAAATCATTTAGAAAAACTATCACAAAAGTTTTTTTTTAACAACAATTGAATAAAAATCGCGAAACATTCTTTTTCAAAACATTCTGCCATTTATTTTTTGGAGATAGTGGTTTTGTTCATTTCCTGGTCATTCCTCTTAGAATAATGAGACCGTATTAATGCTCACTATCCATAAACAGATATTAAGCCAACGTAATGAGATTTCGAACTGAATGCTGTTAGCCATTACGATTGTCTGGGAACACAATTAGGTGTTTCTTTAATTCGATTTGTTCCCGAGATCCCCTTCTGCTGCTGCCCTTCTGTGCCCAATGCTTACTTGAGGAGAACTAAACCTCTCCGATTTGTTCCCTCCATTTTGGTTTGTTATTCCGCCCGGAGAGAAATCAGAGCTGTTTTTTGTTGGGTCGCCTGGCTCGGAACAAATTCCAGATTCATGCGCACCAGCAACACCATTATGGTTAATGAGACTTTTCTCAACTATGATGATCAGATGCAGCTGATAAAAATATTGGCAAAGATAAAAAAAAAACCCTAAAAAACTGGGACACGGAAGAAGATTAAGTAAGAAGAAAAGGGAAAAAATTTGTATTATCATCTTTTTTTTTATATTCTCTTTATTACAAAGTTTTCTTTTAGATTTCTTTTTGATTTAAATTTCTTCCAAACTGGACGGGATAAAAAAGTTAATTTATGTTTCGGAAAAAGTTATTATTTTTTTGGTAAATAACTTTATAAAGTTTTTATTTTGATGAAAACGTCAATGTTTAGTCTTTAAAAAAAAAAAAACAGTGCTTTGATATAAAAGGAAGGAATTTTAATGCATAAGGATCAGTTTTTATAAAGAAGAGTTAAAAGAAAAGCAAAACTGATCAAGAATTTGAAATTGATGCGGTATAAGCGTTATAGAAGACTTTTTTTTTTCAATTTTCGACAGTAATAACTTTAAAAAAACTATGATGAATTTACATCATTGGCCCAGTTTATCCTCTATTTTTCCTTTTTTTTTCCTTGTAATTGCTAAAAAAAGTGATTTATTGAAAATTTGCTCTATTAAGAAACAAACAGAAAATCTTTCAGTTAAGCGATCACTTAACTCATCAGACAAGCTTAAATTTTAAATGCTAAATCTAACAAATTAAACCGAACAATGATTTATTTTTTACTGAAGTAAAAGCGAACTGGAAGGTTTTTCAAATACGAATAGAAAAAAAATGTATAAAGTTAAGGTCTATTTACTAGATAGCATATGAATGAATATGAGTGAATCTTACTAAATAGAATATGAATGAATTTACATCATTGGCTAAGTTTATCATCTTTTTCTCCTTTTTCTTAGCTTTTACGGAAAGAAAAGAACTGGAAAAAATCATTGATTGAAAATTTTCGCTGGTTTAGGTTATTCGAAAGCAAACAGAAAAGAATTTTTCAGTCAATCAATCACTTAATTAGCATTATAAATTTAATATTGCCTGATTAAGCCTAATAAATTAATTCTGACTATTTTTTTATTGAAGTAAAATGAATTGCAGAATACTGTAGCAAGTGTTTCTCACGAGAAGAGTTTTGGCATTTCATTTCCAGGAGAAAGGAATATATGTTATTTGACAAGTATACAATAATAACCCATCACTCAAATTTGACAAAAGGCAGGCAGTATTGGCGTAGTTATATTACATGCAATTACAGTTTTGTGCTAATAAGAACAACCTGTCACTTAAATCTGATAGCAGATATTCTGTATCATGTATAATGAGAAAATTAGCGAACAGGTGGAAACAACTACAAATTGAATATAAGCTGTACTATGAGTTGTCCCATCGGGATGGATGATAGACCACTAGCTGAGAAATGTCTTCTCCAATGAGAAGTGAGGGAGGAGGACACACGCCTTGTTGACGGATTTTCTTAAAAGGAGTTTATTTTTGGTGAAGAAATAAGAGAGGTGTGCGACTAATAAACCAGAAGTGCTGTTTTTCTCTTTTTTTCTGTGGAGTGACTGAACAGGTCGGAGTTTTCCGTCTGTTTTCAAAGTGAGCCCCTTGTGATTTCACGAATGAAGCCTTTTAATAGTTAAGGTCTGCTGCAAAACAGGTGTTTAGATTTTTCGTGGACTCGAGAACTCTTAAAATCTCCGAACCTGGAGTGAATTGCATTTGTGTAACTAATTTATATAATTTATTTTCATTTTGTTTGTAAATGAAATTAAAGTGTTCCCATAAACCTGAAAGTGGCCCTCTTCTTGAAGCCGTTATAGGATTAGTATACTACTATTACACCGCATCACACCACATCACTGTACCTATAACTGAGTCATTCCTTTACACTTTGGGAATGGTGTTGGTAAGATGTCTGAATGCGTTGTGTAACGCTCTACCGTCATATGAGACTGAAACCTACGGCTTAAAGAGGATTCCGAACCACTACAAGCATACGTTGCATCGCCGGAATTCGAACCCGAAACCTTTGGCACCGATCGCCAGAGCGTTAGCCACTCGGTCATCAGACCTATAGGCTGAGTACAGGCCGAGACGTTACAACACCAATAGAAAAAAAAAGATTGAATAAAGTTAAGGTCTATTTTTTTACTTCTGTCTAGAGATGCATTCTGACCATAGATGTAGAATGTATTCTGTCCATAAATGTATTTTGACTCGATAGTAAGTATTTGATCGATAGTTATGTTAGACATGGGATCAAAAAGAACGGTTAAACACGATTTCTAGAAAAAAAATGAAACGGAAACATCTATTCACGCACAACTTATGAAAAGAAAGAAGGTAAAAAGATGAAAAGAAAAAAAATGGAAGCGCAATATCTCGCAGAAACATGCTGCATTATCCCTCCATTCGTCTTCAGTAATAGGGTTTGGTTGCATTAGATGCCACGTCAGTATTGCGGATCATCTATTAGCTCTGCTTGAGATCTGAAGCTGCAGGAGGAAAGATCTATCCATTTTGTCCCTACACCTGAAGATCTTCAAATTTAATGGATCCAAAGTTTCTCACAGAGCTGTGCTGTAAGTTTTGGAGCTATTTATTTTTATTGGTAGCTATTTTCATAGAGCTATTTTTTTTCTTCTTCTAAACTGCAGCGTGCATTAGGATAGGAATTTCTTTTTTCGTAATGCTGTTTGTTTTTCTAAGCTTTGAAAAATTGACTGGAGATGATTTTTTTCGAAGAATATTAAAAATGAATCGATGCTGACGGAATGAAAAAAAAAAACTTTTTTTTTAAATTTCTACCTGAAAAATTGTCTCTTTAGCAAGTTAATAAAGGAGTAGTGAATGAGTTGAAAAAGATGATTATCGTTATCTGAAAGGAGAAAAAGTAGTTATATAAAAAAGTTGTACGAATTAATTTTAAAATACTATCGTTTCTAATATTATGCTTCTGATATATATTTGGTTCCTTTTTATTGGTTATTGGGGAAATATATCCTACATGATATTAAAGTATATCTCTTTTTCGAACTTGTAATTTATAGCAATATTTCCTGTTCCAAAGGATTGCAATATTTTGAAAATCTATATTTTCTGTATCTATCGGAGCATTTTAAAGTTTAAAAAAGTTATTGGCCTTAGAAAAGGAAAACAAAATGTTTTTGCGGATTAAGAACAGGTTTGGCGGTCTACTGTCATTTTGTGCACACTTTAGTCTAATTATGTTTTAGCGGAACATTAATGTTCGGAGTTTATCTATTGTAGTCTATCTGTTGTAGAAAAAAAATAAATCATAAAATTAAAAATAACGTAAACCAAGAAGAAAATTTTACAATTTTTTCGTCTCCTTTAAAAAAACCCCACACCTGTACAGATTAAAAGCCAATCTCAATTCAATTCTTTTTTCCGAAAGTCATTTACTCATTCCTGAGTGCAGATAACGCAACTAAACAAACCAAAGTGAAAGGACATAAATAAATCACGATTAGAGAAAACAAATACCTTGTTGAAAGAGTCGCACACATCTAACAATCCTTCCCTTTTTCTTTGATAAAACTTATCTCGAGAATTGCAAATTTGCTTAGAAAGAGAGAGAGAGAGAGAGAGAGAGAGAGAGAGAGAGAGAGAGAGAGAAAACATAACGTTGAATCAAGTACTAGAGCTACGAGAGAAAAACCAAACGATTTCTTTCCGATGCCACAGAGGAGTTAACAAAAGAGTGGGTTTTGTTTTCGAACGGCAGAAGTGCCTCCTTCGCAGCTGATTTATGGTCGCATGACTGTCACTTCCAGTGGACCGGCGCTGTTTGGGATTCAAACAGATCACTTTTTCACATAAACAGAAGTGTGTTATTTTCTGATGATTAATTTGTTGTAGGTGGGAAGGTAGAGCTCAAACACTTTTTATGTCCTCTGGTAGCCCACCTGGCTTTGTACTGAAAGTGCTTTATTACCATCCAGAGAATGAAAACAAGGGCTATATTACGTCAATATTAGCTTATAAAAACTGCAATTATGTATTGGATACATAACATCATAAAATGCCCCTTTTTTAAGTTTATGTCGTTGGCGTTTTTTTGTTATTGGATACAATAATAATAAATTGTAATCAGTGCACACTTTGACATGAAAAATCAATATGCTTTCATCAATCTTTCAACGAATTTATACAAATAAATTTGCACAAAGTAATGTCAAATATTCAGAATTTCGTTTGAATGTGCTTTTTTTATATGCTCATAACTTTACACGTGGTTTATATACGTTATACCATGTTGTGTTTGTCTCTCTACTACCATTTTTTGCACGCTGTAGGCTAATTAGACAGGAACCCACTATTTCGAAAGACAAGAATCCACTATTTAAAGGGGATTGCGGACCACTAACAAATATGCATACCCCTACCAGGATTTAAATTGAAAGTCTGTGATACAAAAGACTAGCCAACTGGCCATCAGGCCACTCCAGCACTAGAGGAATCTAAAACTTTCATCTTCTTAAATTTTATCTTCTGTATCTTCTTTCTTTCCTGCTTGCAAGTGACTAACATATTAAAATGTATTCGGATATTTATTTGGCTATACATTTTCTATCTACTTTATTGCGCTAATTATATGCCTTTTAATTTTTGAAGTTTTGAAAACATGTGAAGTTTTGAAAACATTTGAGTTTGTTGCATCGTTATGGAAAAATAAATCTCAAATTTCCAAGCTCCATGAGCAATGAGAATCAATTCAAACATATTTTGAAGAAAAATAAACACTTCAATTTTAAAAAAATGAATAAATCTACCTTAAACAGATAATATTAAATAGAGTATTGAATTATTTCATTATTTTTCCGTTTAAATAAAAGAGGAAATGTAATTTTAGAATTCTGTGGGTTAAGTTAAGGCTGAAAACAATTTCACATTAAAGTCAATTAAAACGAAAATCTTTTGCTTGTTGCACATAAGAACTTAAGGCTGAAAACAATTTCACA
>BPLQ01000693.1:25411-43588 GCA_021605075.1 Caerostris darwini
AAATTTAAATTGTAACGTTAACTAACGTTACAATTTAAATTTTTAATAATTAAAATAAATTAATAATAAAATAATGTGTCTGGAACATTTGATAATTATCTGACAGAGTACATGTGGTGGCGCCAGCACAAATTTGACATCCGCAAAATTTTTTATGATTTCCCCGATGGAATAAAACGTTCGTTTCCACCACAGACTAAGGACATACCACATTAAAAGGTAAGTTATTCTCTGTTTTCTTTTTTCTCTTTTGTTAATATTAATTTATCAGTGGAATTCGGCTTCGTAAAGAACTTGATTTATTTTTTGACATAAAAAAAAAAAAAAAAAAAAAAAAAAAAAAAAAAATTGCCGAATTAGCGAATAATTTTGGCGAAATTTTATCGCAGCAGTGATTATTATCTTTATCTAAACGATACATTTTTGTGAGTTAGCAAAATAAAATTCCACATAATAATTTGGTGATAAAGCGATTTAATTTGGTGTGAAAGCAATTTAGGTATAAAATGTTGGCAAAATAATGATATATTTTGGCTTTAAAACGGCAATAAATGGCTAAAAAGAAAACATTAAGATTTTGCCACACTAGTGGTAAACTTTTGGCGATAAAGTGATATAAATTGGCGTAAAGGCAAATTTAGACATAATTTTTTTGTCATAATAGTGCTAAATTTTTGCATAAAAGCGATAACATTTGGCGCAAAAGTATTCCAGAGATAACGTTTTTTTGTAGTAGTTATTTGGCTACTAATGTTGGCCTAATAGCACTGTTTGGCTATAAATTTTGGCGAAATAACAATTTACAATGATGCTAAACTTCGGCAGCCAGTTTGTTGGATTACTTGGCGATTTTGCAATCCAGTGGATGATTTTGGGCTTAATATCATTTTACCACGCAAACTACCCGACCATTGATTCCTATGCTTACTTAACGACTTGGTAACTTGGCGATGTGTTTGGCACAAAGAGTACAGGATTCTAAATTTTAACCATTTTTTTATGCAATTAATCCAATACTTATTAGAGATTATGCAAATTGCCAATACAGTGATATTATGTCCCGTATCAAACTGATATTTCATGTAAATAGACAAGTCTATCCAAAAACTCCAGTCCAGTCCAAACATTATTGAAACAGGATGAAAAAAAATGAAATCAAAAGACGATGTCAAATTTTATTTTAGTAATGTTAATAAAATATTTAAAATTACTATATTTTGTTTAATTTTATTTCCAATAATTTTACAAAATAAAGAAATAGCCAAATTATTACTTAAAAATAAAAATCAACAAAAAAAAAAAAAAAAATCCTCAAAAAACATAAAAAGGAATTATTTCAATTATCCTTTACAGGTGGTACTACTCATTTCCTTTCAGTTCAACTCAGAAAGGAGGAGTTCATGAATTTTGAACAAAATGATTCCTTTATTTGGTGATGTGCAAAATATCAGTATGCCAATAATATTTAAAAAAATATATTAATTCTGTACAAATTTTTTAAAATAAAATGCGTGACGAAGATTTCATGACTTACTTTTTCAATGCACAACTGCGTTCAGAATTTTTATTAAAATTAAAATTTATCATTCGTTGAAATACAATACTTTGAGTAACACATTTTTATTCAAAAATTTCCGAATTTCGAAGCGTCGAACACAAAAGAGTTTCTTTTGAGGGGATAAACATAATAAAATAAAAATTTTATGATTCATTTCCATTCGAATTCCTTTTGTCTGAATTAGATATTCAGGTGGGAGTTATCTTTTCGTAGCGCATTTGAAAGAATACAGCACGGATAAAAAGAAAATGTAATACAGCAACATTCACGATGTTAATTTTATGTAAGGTTTGATATAAATTTAAAGTTTTAAATTTCAATAAGAAACGAATTTAAATAATTTATTACATTCCTGCTATACTTTTTATATTTTGTTAAACAATAAAGTTGCATCTTTTATGAATTATTCCTCATGACAATAGCACCTTGACAACACTTTTCATTTTTAAAGAATAAAGAGCTTTTTTTTAAATACTGTTTTCCTCCATCCAGTGCTTTGGTAAGCATTACAAAAGCTCCCAAAACTGAATAAATTATTCACCCTTAAACCAACAAGGAACCAAACTAAAATCCAAAGAACGTTTTTTTTTTTCTTCCTTAAAGTTCCCTTTTAGAAAATTTTCATATAAATAAATGTTTCTTCATTAAAAAAAAAAAAAAAAGGAGGCGTTATTTATTTTTTAGGCTCATTAGAAGTGGGCAAACAGCAAATGATTGTTTAGGGAATTTCTTATTTAATTAAAAATAAATAAACAAGAAAAGAACTTCGATGTAAAAAGGTTGATTTATTTTTTCGTTCTTAGAGATTCTGCTTTAAAGCCCTTTCGTTAGAGCGTTAAATGACTTCCGATGTGTTCCGTCAATTTGCAAATGTTTCGATAAATTATCGAAAGATAACGATAGGAAAATCCCTAGAAGAAGTGTAAATTAATTAAATGAAATTCTTAAACCACCTTTTAATTAGAAATTTGACTTTTTTTTATTAACCTCAGAAGAGAAGTTAGCTAAAAGATTCAAAGGAACATAAAAAAAGTTTGCCAATCTACTTTAGGTTTTTAGTTTTCTTTAGAATGATTGAAGAGTGAACTTTAAAGATTAACATCTCTGATTTTCTGTATGATTTTCATTATAAAAAAAGTAAGTGAAGTATTTTTACATTAAATTTGATGTTATATGTTGACTAAAGACTAAACTCACTTGCAAAAACTTGCTACTCTTTGCTCCCGATTAAAATGATGTAATTCGTAATTTAATGAAAAGAACAAAATATAGTTTTGCTTAACGATGAAAGTCAATTGAATCTCGTTAATCATGAGCCTTAAAATATT
Source organism: Caerostris darwini (assembly GCA_021605075.1). Classification (NCBI taxonomy): domain Eukaryota; kingdom Metazoa; phylum Arthropoda; class Arachnida; order Araneae; family Araneidae; genus Caerostris; species Caerostris darwini. The sequence continues at coordinate 28,298 of BPLQ01000693.1, forward strand.
TGTAATACATTCTGAAAAATAAAGTTATTAGAATTTAAATCTTTAAATTGTAGCATTTAGTTATCCAATGTATAAGTTAAACTGTAGGTGCTGGTCTAATTAGGCTATAATGTGCACAAACTGATCGTAGAGCCACAAACCAAACCAATGTATACTAGTTTTGGAATTTAAATCTTGTAGTAAAAAGTTGTAGCATTTAGTTATCCAATCTAAATTATATTCAAATACGGTGTTCACCTTTTTATATTAACAGTGCATTAAAGTGGATATTTAAGATTTTAAAAGAATATAATATATTTTAAGTTCTGGTTTTCGTTTTTATAATGCAATATTAGATATAAAGAGGTAAAAATCTAAAGTAGCTTTGGTATTAAGCTTCCATGGAAATATTGAACCCTATTTATCATTTGAAATTGCGTCATTTAACTTGCTTGGTAATTTTAGCGTTAATAGTAATTTTGTTTAAAATGAATGTTTTTCAATTATTAAATATAAGGATCTTATATTCTAAAAGAAATTTATCCAATGTCAATTTTGTATTTCTTTTCCAAATAGGTTTTATTAATGTTATTGAAAATTTTTAAGGTTTGGTAGGGTCGCTCTACGTTCATTTTTTGCACACTTTAGGCTAATTAGACCGGGATCTGCAATTTAACGTGGATTCTGAATCATTAACAAAAATCCATGCCACCACCAGGATTCGAACTTGAAGCCTAGAATATCAAAAGCCAGAAACTATTCAATTGGCCATCTATCAGGCAATATTAAATTTTAAATGCTATATCTGGCAAATTAATTCTGACAATTATTTGTTTTACTGAATAAAATGAACTGCAGCAGTTTTGTATAATTTTTTTTCTGACGAGAAGCGTTTTGGCATTTCATTCTCTGGAGAGTGGAACCTATGTTATTTGACAAAAAAATAAAAAACATATAATAAACCCATATCTCAAATTTTACAGCAGACGAGATTTTTTATTTAGTTTGTGTAGTTATATTATATGCAATTAGAGTTTTGTCCTAATGAGAACAACCTGCCACTCAAATCTGATAGCAGATATTCGATATCATGTATGATGAGGAAATTACCGAATGTCTGTGCGACTTCCACAGGTCGAAACAGCTACAAATTGAATATTAAATATACTAGTTGTTCCATCATGATTGGAGATAGACCACGAGTTGAGAAATGCTTACTTCATTGACAAGTGAGGGAAGTTGACCCTTCCTTCTTGATGGATTGTCTTAAAAGGAGATTTTTTGGTACAAAAGGGAGAGATTTATGCGACGCGTCGTTTCGACACGTCGCATAACTGTGTAGCATAGTGTTGTTTTCTTCTTTTTCTCTGAAGGGATTGCATTGGGATGCATTTTCCGCCTGAGCCCCCAAACGAATCAAGCCATGTGATATTTAAGGCCAGCCGCAGATCAGGTGTTTAGATTCGTCACAGACTCGAGAACTCTGAAGATCTCTCAACTTGGAGTCAACTGCACTTGTGTATCTAATTTATATCCTTAATTTTAATTTTTTGTAAATAGAGTTTTGTATGTATATAATGTTTGTAAATAAAATTTAAAGTGTTCCCATGAAACAGAAAGTGTCCCTCTTCTTGAAGCCGTTATACATCTAATATAGGTCGAGACGTTTCGATACCAATAGAAAAAAATATTGAATACAGTTATGGTCTATTTATTTATTTCTGTCTATAACCCTAAATGTACAATGTATTCTGTCCATAGATGCATTCTGACTCAATAGTAAGTATTTGATCGATAGTTATGTTAGACGTGAGATCAAAGAAAACAGTTAAACGCGATTTCTAGAAAAAAAAATGAAACGGAAACGTCTATTCACGCTCAACTTATGAAAAGAAAGAGGGTAAAAAAAAAAATGAAATAGAAAAGCGCAATATCTCCCAGAAACATGTTGCATTATCCCCCCATTCGTCTTCAGTAATAGGGTCTGGTTGCATTAGATATCACGTCAGTATTGCGGATCATCTATTAGCTCTGCTTGAGATCTGAAGCTGAAGGAGGGAAGATCTATCCATTTATCCCTACACCTGCAGATCTTCAAATTTAATGGATCCAAAGTTTCTCGCAGAACGGTGCTGTATGTTTTGGAGCTATTTATTTTTATTGCTAGCTATTTTCACAGCGCTATTTTTTTTCTTAACTGCAGCACGTATTAGGATAGGGATTTCTGTTCTCTTTTTTTCACAATGCTGTTTGTTATTCTAAGCTTTGAAAAATTGATTGGAGATGAGTTTTTCGGAAGAATGTTAAAAATGGATCGATGCTCACAGAACGAAAAATAGAAACATTTTTTTAAGTTTCTACATGAAAAACCACCTTTTTACCAAGTTAATAAAAAAATAGTGTATGATTTGAAAAAGGGGATTATTAGAATGTTAAAAATGAATCAATGCTCATAGAATAAAAAAAAATACATGAAAAAGCGTCTTTTTTGCGAAGTTAATAAAAGAATAGTGTATGTGCTGAAAAGGAGGCTTATCATTATCTGCAAGGGGCAAAAAATAATATAAAAATGTTTCACGAGTCAATTTTAAAATATTATGCTTTTTGAACATATTTCCATATACTATTTATACATTTGGTTCCTTCTCATTAGTTACAGTCGATATATAGCTTGTATACTATAGCATTATTATTTCTGTTCTACGAGTTTTTAATTTATGCAACATTTCTTATTCTAAAGTATTGCAACATTTTTAAATTCACTACTTTCTATTTCTCTGGGAACATTTTATAGTTTAAAAAAGTTATTGGCCTTTGAAAAGGAAAACAAAATGTTTTTGCGGATTAAAATTAGGTTTGTCGGTTTACTGTCATTTTGTGCACACTTTAGTCTAATTATGTTTTTGCGGAACATTAATGTTCGGAGTTTATCTATTGTAGTCTATTTGTTGTAGAGAAAAAAAAATGAATCAAAAATAAAAAAACGTAAACCAAAAAGAAAACTGTAACTTTTTCGTCTCCTTTAAAAAACCCACTCCTTTAGAGATTAAAAGCCAATCTAGTATATTCAGTTCTTTTTTGACTGAAAGCCATTTACTCGTTCCTGAATGTAGATAACGCGACTCAACAAGCGAAAGGATACAAATAAATCACGATTAGAAAAAACAAATACCTCGTTGAAAGAGTCACACACATCTAACAATCTCTCCCTTTTCTCTGATAAAACTTATCTGGAGAATTGCAAATTTGCTTAGAAAGCGGGGGGTAGAAAAAAATCCAAAAAACTTAACGTAGAATCAAGCACTGGAGCTACGAGAGAAAAACCAAACGATTTCTTTCCGTTGCCATAAAGGAGTTAACAAAAGAGTCGGTTTTGTTTTCGAGCGGCAGAAGTGCCTCCTTCGCAGCTGATTTATGGTCGCATGACTGTCACTTCCAGTGGACCGGCGCTGTTTGGGAGGCAGAAGATCGCTTCTTCACAAAAACAGAAACGTGTTATTTCCGGATGATTAATTCACTGAAGGTGGGAAGGTAGAGCTCGAACACTTTTTATGTCCTCTGGTAGCCCGCCCGGCTTTGTACTGAAAGTTCTTTATTACCGACCAGAGAATGAAGACAAGAGCTGTGTTGCGTCAATATTAGCTCATAAAAAGTGCAATTATGTATTGGATACATAACTGCATAAAATGCCAGTGTTTTATGTTTATGTCATTGGCGCTTTTTTTTAAAGAAAAAGATACAATAATAATAAATTATAATCAATGCCCACTTTTACATGAAAAGCAACATGCTTCCATCAATCTTGCAACGAGTTCATACGAATAAACTTGCGATATATCGAGAAATTCGCTAGAGCTTCATTCGGTCATCTGGCTCCAAAACTATCAAAATTCAATTTGAGATATATTTCACTGAATGTGTGTTGTTATTATCTAATAAAATAATATATAAAAGGGATTCTTTCACTATCTCCTATTTCACAAAAATATTTAAATACACAATCCTATTATCCCATAAAACACCACACATCAAAACATCATAAATGAAATCCGCGCTACCTTAACATACACTTTCGAAAGCCTTCAGTGGTTTAATAATAATAATAATAAAAACGAGAAGAAATGCGTATACATGAAGCAAATAAAGTGTAAAATTTTAATTTAAATAAACTATATAATTTAATAATGAAAAGATGAGAAAGAGTTTATATCAATGGTATACTATATGTATTCATAATATTTATTTGCATTTAAACAAGTCATCAGCATATGACAATAGTGCCTGTCATGCATGTTTATGAATGTGTATATTAAGCATGTTACTTAAAGCTATACAAACTACCTTGTTAAATCATCACACTAAAACCCCAATAAATAATTAAAATTAAGAAAGATATCAAATATTTATGAACTAAAGCCAAGCAAATTGTATTCCAGTGGATGCCCTTACACGGGGGAATTAAAGGTAACAAAGCAGTAAGAGAATCTTTCAAGAAATATATTCATAGAGAAATTTTTAAGAAAATGAAAGATAATCTCATAACTAAATCTGAAGGCAAAAAGCGGTACAATAATCAAGACAGCTGGAAAATCTTTAACACTAGACCACGTAAAGAGGCGGTTGCCAACTTTCGATTAAGAAGAAGACACGATTGTCTTGCGGAGCACCTAAACAGGATAGGTGTCCTCACCACGAGCACTTGCCCAATATGTAGAGCTGGAACAATGAATTCAGAACATCTTTTGAAATGAACAGGGAGGCTCAGCGCCAGGAAGAAATCTTGTAACTGTATTGGGTGACCATAACTAAATAAAATGTCTACTTCGTTTAGTTACTCTCTCCCCCTTTTACTTTTTGAGATACGCGAGACCGACTTATTGTCTATTGCTGTATGTTTAATTTGTTCTACTTCTTCCTTCTTTGTGTGTGATCCTTATTGTAATGGATTGATTTCCAATAAAGCCATATGTTACAACAAATTAAAGGGAGGAAAAATACATTGATGTACTATCACGAGGCTATTCATATAACCAACAATTGATTATTTATATACTATTGTCACAGAAGGTGCAATAATTTTAATGAAAAAAATTCTACTCGCATTTAGTTACTTGCTCTAACCCCTTCCTTGTAGAATACTGGGGAGGGGGGTGGGGGGTGTAACAATATGAGAGATAATTTTCAGAAGTAATCACAAATGTGTTTAAATACGGTATAGAGAAAGCCCGGACAACTGTAATCAGGCAGACAGCGAGACAATGTCATGATCTTCACAGAGTCTACTTCTGTCCACGACTAGTGGAATCTAACCCATTCATCTTTTTGAATTGTATCTAATCTAATTCTCCTCATAAGTACATATTAATTGTCACTCATGGATATTATTACAATTGCATTCGGATATTTATTTGGCTATATATTTTCTATTTACTTTATTATACTAATTATATGCTAATTTAATTTTTTAATTTTTAATGATTATGAAAACACGTGGGAACAAAGTCAACATAAAATGAAGCTTAATTACATGTTTAAATGTTTATTCAAGAACAGAGTTTAACAAATGCTAAGCAGAGAACAATATAGTAAAATATTTGAACCAAAATCAGCGATCCAATTAATTTCGGACAACCCATTTTTCATTCGAAAATTCCATGGGGATGTCTGAAAGTTGAAAGATAAATTACAGATATTGGAAATCGAATTGCTAAAGGAAACGAACAGAAGTCTCGTAGGAATTTTATAATGAAATTAACTTTATTGCGAAGCTGAATTATTCAGATAGATTGCTGAACATTGCAGAGAAAATTAGAGTTTGATTTACAATAGATGTTGGATCACGAATCCTTGATTAAGCGATAATTCGATATAAATTAGAAAATTAAAAGGATTTCTAGTTTGTTGCTTTGATATGGAAAAATAAATCTCGAACTTCCAAGTCCTATGAACAATGAGAAGTAATTCAAACATATTTTGGAGAAAATAAACATTTGAAGTTTAAAATGAATTAATCTACTTTAAGCAGATAATACTAAATAGAGTATTGAATTAATTAATTTTTTTTTGCCGTTTAAAATAAAAGAAGAAATATACTAATTTCAAAATTCTGTGGGTTAAATTATGATTGGAAATAATTTACCATTAAAGCCAATTAAAATAAATTTATTGCCAGCTTTTTTCCCTTCTTATTACATATAAGAAAAGCCATTTTTATAAGAAACTTTGACTCAAATTTAAAGAGCCAATTTCACATACTAGTAATCATTCTAATTAAAATACAACTAGCACCATCTATTGGAATAAAGATGAATAAAATTTTTATTGATATTTTATAATGAAAAGATTTTATGAGTAAAATTGAACATTGCATCCACCATGGTTGCTATGGATTATGCTGTAGTAGTGTTTTGATTGATTATCAAGATGAAAAATTTCTGTACTTTAATAGTATTGTAATTTGAAAAGTGTAGTTGAAAAGTATCTCATAACGTCTTTTGTAGGAATGATGATGATGATGATGATGATAATAATAATAATAAAAGAAAGAATTGGCCAAATAGCAAAATAGGTGTCTTTGGGATTTGGCGATAAGTCAGCCAAATGTGGTAATCAGGGTTTTCTGTACTGTTTACAATTCAGATCACTTACAATCGCAACTCGTTATAGGCGCACTTTGGTGAAACGATTCTTTGATCCTAAATCTCAACGGTCCCTATTCTCCGTTTTTAAAGAATAATTTTTCTGTAGAATATTTTTGGCTATTAAAAGAATAAATTTTTTAAAACAATAAATCTAATATTTATTAGAGATAATGCGAATCACTAATACAGCCAGATTATGACCCGTAACAAGCTGATGTTCGATGTAATTAGACAACGCTATCTAAAAACATCGGTTACAGTTAATCAAAGCCTTATTGAAACACAATGACAAAAATGAAATCAAACGTCGATGATAAAATTCGTTTTAGTAATATAAAAAAAAATACTGAAAATGACAACATTTTGTTTAAATTTATTTCTAATAATTTTACAAAATAAACAAATAGCTAAATTATTACTTAAAAATAAAATTAACTAAAAAAGACTTCATAAAACATAAAAGAAATTACTTCCATCGTCCTTTACAGATGATATTAATCATTTATTTTCATTTCAAATTATAAAGGAGTTCATGTATTTTGAACAAAATGAATTTTTTGTTTGAAGAATTATGCATTTTACGCTAATGTCAACTATGTATTAAAAAGATTTATTTATTTGGTGATGTAAAAAAATTATCATTATGCCAATAATAATAAAAAAATATATTAAATCTGTACAGATTTTTTTTTAAAATTAGAATGCATGACGGAGAATCTATGAATTCCTTTTTTAATGCATAACTGCATCCAGAATTATTAGCAAAATATAAATTCATCATTCATTGAAATACAATATTTTGAGTAACACATTTCTTCTATTCAGTACTTGCAGAATTTCGCGTCATAGAATACAAAAGAGTTTCTTTTAAATGGATGAACACAATAAAATAAAAAATTTCTGATTTATTTCCATTCGAATCCCTTTTGTTTAAATTAGATATTCAGTTGGAAGTCACTTTTTCGCAACGTATTTGAAAGAATACAACACGAATAAATAAACATTGTAGTATAACAGAATTCTGATGTTAGTTTTATGTAAGGTTTAGTATAGTTTTTAAAATTTCAAATTTCAGTAAGAAATGAATTTGAATAATTTATTACATTCCTGCTATACTTTTAAATATTTTGTTAAATATTAATGTTGCATCTTTTATGCATAATTTCTCATGACAATAGCACCTTGACAACCCTTTTCCTTTTTAGAGAATAAATAGCATTTTTTTAAATGCTGTTTTCCTCCATTCACTGCTTTGGTAAGCATTACGGAACCGTCTAAAGCTGAATAAATTATTCATCCTTAAACCAACAGATAATCAAACTAAAATCCAAAGAACGACTTTTTTCTCCCGAAAAATTCTCTTTTCGAATATTTGCATCTAAATAAATGTTCTTTTTTTTTAAATAAAAAGGAGGCGTTATTTATTTTTCAGGCTCATTAGAAGTGGGCAAATAACAAATGATTGTTTAGGGAAGTTCTTATTTAATTAAAAAAAAAACAAATAAGCAAAGGACACTGAAGTAAAAGCGTTGATTTTTTTTCGTTCTTAGAGATTCTGCTTTAAAGCTTTTTCATTAGAGCGTTAAATGACTTCCGATGTGTTCCGTTAATTTGTAAATGTTTCCATAAATTATCAGAAGATAATGATTGGAAAATCCATAGAAGAAGTGTAAATTAATTAAATGAATGTTTTAAACCATCTTTTAATTAGAAATTTAATTTTTTTGTAACCTCAGAAGAGAAGTTGGCTAAAGGATTCAAAGAGAAATAAAAAAAGTTTGCCAATCTACTTTAGGTTTTTAATTTTCTTCAGAATGATTGAAGAGCGACTTTAAAGATTAACATCTCCGATTTTCTGTATTATTTTCATTATAAGAAAAAGTAAGGGACGTATTTTGCGTTAAATTTGATGTTTATGTAAAAGACTAACTCCCTGGAAATCTTAGTACGCTTTGCTGCAGATTAAAATGATTTAATTCGTAATGTAATGAAAAGAACAAAATGAAGCATTGCGAAATTAAAGAAAATAAATTGAATCTCTTTAACCACGTGACTCAAAATATTTGTAATACATTTGAAAAATAAAATTAAAGGAATTTAAATCTTTTGATTGTAATATTTAGTTATCCAATGTAAACTAGTTTCGGAATTTAAATTTTACAAAATTGTAACGTTTATTTATCCAATGTAAACTAATTTCGGAATTTAAATCTTGAAAATTTTTAACATTGTTATCCATTGTAAACTATATTTAAATAAGGTGTTCACCTTATTATATTAACAGTGCATTGAAGTGAATATTTAAAATTTTAAAACAAAAGAATATATTGTAAATTCTAGGTTTTTGTTTTTATAATGCAATATTATATTAGACATAAAGATCGAATAAAAAGTTTAAGTTAGCTTTGGCATTAATCTTACACGGAAATATTGAACACTATTTAACATTTGAAATCGGGACTCTTAATTTACTTGGCGAATTTAGAGTTAATAGTAATCTTTTTTTCATATGAATGATTTTCAATTATTAATACGCTTTTATTAGCTTCACCTGTATGTTTGTATGTAACTCACTTTTTGGGCTCGATTTTGGGACTGATGGCGCCATCTACTGGCGAGTCTGTCAACTGATCCGCGATCGAATTGCGCTCTTCCTATTGGCCGAAAATTTCGGTGGCTAAAAAGAGGCGGATCTCAAAGGCATAGGAGTGCGATCATGTCGAATTGCGCTCTTCCTATTGGCCGAAAATTTCGGTGGGTAAAAAGTATGTAAACTTAGCCTCCCCACTAAAGCCATCACTAATATCACTAAAATTTTCAATAAATGCCTGATTTACCATCATTTCCCATCATGCTGGAAACACGCAATAATAAAAATGATTCCAAAACCAGGTAAAGACCATAAATTCCCGCAGCATTTTCGCCCTATTAGCCTCCTAAGTTGTGTTGCAAAAATGTTTGAAAAATTACTCTACAATAGAATTTATTCTTTCTGTGTTGACAACAATGTCTTTCCTCCGGAACAATTTGGGTTTCGCCCACAACACTCAACAACCCATCAACTTCTCAGAGTTACCAATATCATTACTGAGAGTATGAATAATAAACTTATTACCGGAGGTGTCTTCCTTGATGTGGCAAAAGCTTTTGACCGATTGTGGCACGATGGTCTACTTTATAAATTGATTACACTTAAATTTCCTCCCTATATCATTTACATAATTCAGGATTATTTAAGCAATAGAACTTTCCAAGTAAAAGTAGATGGTGACCTCTCCCACGTCGGTCAAATTAAGGCTGGTTCCCCTCAGGGAAGCGTTTTGAGCCCCATACTATATAACATCTACACCCACGATTTCCCTCAAGTGAATTATGTAAGCTCCTGTCTTTTCGCAGATGATTCCGCTGCACTTGTGCAGGGTTCAACTCTTAGATTTGTAACGAGAACCTTGCAAATTTTCCTTGAAGCGCTAGAAATCTGGCTCACAAAATGGAGAATTGCTGTCAACACAGATAAAAGTCAAGCAATAATATTCCGAAAAGGAAATACACCAAACCCCAGTGATAACATTTACCTATTTGACGAACCAATTGAATGGGTAAACGAAGTTAAATATTTAGGTCTCATCATTGATAAAAAATTAATTTTCAATAGCCATATCACTTACATCAAAAATAAATGCTGGAATAAAATTCATCTCAGTCTCCCTTTAATTGGTAAATATTCAGCCCTATCACTTCAAAATAAAGTTCTACTTTACAAGCAGGTCATCCGCCCTATTCTTACTTATGCTGCACCTATTTGGGGACTTGCTTGTAAAACTAATAAATACAAAATTCAAGTACTACAAAACAAAATTCTTCGTATAATCACTGGGGCCCCCTGGTTTATCAGAAACGACGTTATTCATAATGATCTCAGAATTGCTACAATAGATAACTACATTACTGATCTCTCCAGAAACTTCTTCCTTGGCTTGAGAAACCATAACAATAACCTAATTAAAGCACAACTATTTTTTGCACACAACGAAGGAAAACATAAATATCCTTTTTCAACTACAAAATGGTCAGCAGACCTGCGCCCACCATAAAGATATATTTTCTTTCTTAGAACTCCTGGATTTCCCACGTTTTCGTAAACATTTTTCCTTTATTCATATTTGTTCACACGCTCATGTGTCTGTTCATCTATTCATTACCGATGGTAGTTTTACATTACAAGTCATTACGGGTCTTATATCATTCCTTTTTATTATTTTATTGTTCCTTCTCCCCATTTTTTTTTTTTTTTCTGGGAATTCTCGTTTTGCTATTCGTTCCTACTCTACGTACTCACGTTCAACCCCCTCTCCCGGATATCATTTCATCTATTGTATTTGGATTTTTCGTCGGTTCTTTATAATCTTTCAATTTTCATATTTTTATTATCCATCCTACATTTACATAATTTTTTAATTGCTGCTTCTCACATCCTACTTTTAATTTGATTTTGAGTAGATGTGCGCTTCGCGCACAGGTACTCGACCTGCATTCAATCTAAGTAAGTAAAGCCAAGTGGAAAACAAAGTAAAAACAATTATACTTTAAAAAAACTAAAAAAAAATATGCTTTTAGAGTTAATCAGACTAAAAAGTAAAAAATAAATTAATAGTTTAAAAAAACTAAAAAATACGCTTTTAGAGTTAATCAATCTAAAAAGTAATTGTTAACATAAGAATAAAAATGACTGACGAGAAAATGAATGTCACTGTTGCTAAAAGCGTGGGGTGCTTTGTATGACATTTTAAAACTAACTCTGCATTTCGGAATGAAACTAGTGAGAAATTATAACGATTGATATCGAGCACCCCACGATTTTAGAACAGTGACATTCATTTTCTCGTCAGTCATTTTATTCTTATGTTAACAATTATTTTTTACTTTTTAGATTGATTAACTCTAAAAGCGTATTTTTTAGTTTTTTTAAGCTATTAATTTATTTTTAAAACTAATAGAGACTTATTTGCTATATCTTTACACAAAACTCTTTTTATTTCAAAAATTATTATTATTATTATTATTATTATTATTATTGATACATATTTATGTAATTTTTTTATTGTGATATCAAATGAACTGGAAGTGCAAGGATCTTGTATTTTAAAAGGAAATTTATCCAATGCCAATTTGGCTTTTTTTGTCGAATAGCGTTTTTATTGATGTTATTGAAAATTTTAAAGATCTGGCTTGTCTCTCTACAGTCATTTTTTGCACACTTTAGGCTAATTAGACCGGGACCTACAGTTTAATGTGTATTCCGAACCACTCATAAACATCCATGCCACCGCCAGAATTCGAACCTGAATCTTATGCCATCAAAAGTCAGAGCACTAGTGAGCAATTAGCCATCAGGCCGTTAGAAAAATTCAGGAGAAATTTGTTTGGTATATTATGCTCTTTCATTAGGATTAAAAATTTCCTATCCTGACGCCATCTGGGTAATGATAAATGAAGTTAAATTACTTTCGGATATAAATAGTTTATCTTAAGGCAAGTAAAAATAAAAAATCATTAAATAAAATCTTAAAATCCCAACACAAAATAAATAACAAGAACAAAGAACATACAATGAATATTTGATATCAAACCATAATTCAATGGTATATTTCAATATTTAACATAAAGTTGATTATAACACACAAATACCACAACTGGTGACTACGTGGAAAAAACACTTAACAAAATGCTTGCATATATAAAAATGCCATTATCAGTAATTATGCCTTTTATGATAATTATCTTCAAATTATCCAATTAAATCTTCAAGATACATATATTAAAAGAAAAATAACCTAAATCATATGGCAAAACTATCACAAAAGTTTTTTCCGAAAGTTTTTTAATAACAATTGAATAAAAATGGTGAAACATTCTTTGCCATTTATTTTCCATAGATAGTGGTTTTGTTCATTTCATGGTCATTCCTCTTGCAATAATGAGAGCGCATTAATGCTCACTCTCCATAAACAGAGATTAAACCAACGTAATGAGATTTCGAACTGAGTGCTGTTAGCCATTCCAATTGTCTGGGAACTCAATTTGGGGTATCTTTAATTCGATTTCTTCCCAAGATCCCTTTCTGCTGCCTGCGATGTTCCCTTCTGTGCCCAATGCTCACTTGAGGAGAATTAAAACCTCCGATTTGTTCCCTCTATTGTGCTTTGTTATTACGCCCGGAGAGAAATTAGAGCTGTTTTTTGTCGGGTCGCCTGGCTTGGAACAAATTTCAGATTTATGCGCATCAGCAACACCATTATGGTTAATGATACTTTTCTCAACTACGATGATCAAATGCAGCTGATAAAAATATTGGCAATGATTAAAAAAAAAAAAAACCTCTAAAAAACTGTGACATGGAAGAAGATTAAGTAAGATGAAAAAAAATATGTATTATCTTCTTTTTTCATTCTGTTTAATAAAAGGTTTTCTTTCAGATTTCTTTTTGATATAATTTTGGTTTTTTTTTGCAAAAAGATGGGATATAAGAAGTTAATTTATGTTCCGGAAAAAGATTTTTTTTTTTTTTTTCTTGGTAAATAACTTTATAAAGTTTTTTTAAGGTTTTTTTCTCGATGGAAATGTCAATGTTTAGTTTTTATAAGGCCATGAAATTTTGTTATTTGTTGGTGTTATTGTTTTATTTTTCATAACAGTGAACTATGTTGATCACAATGAAAAAAAATCAGGGCTTTGATATAAAAGGAAGGAATTTTAATGGATAAGGATCAGTTTTTAGAAAGAAGAGTTAAAAGAAAACAAAACTGATCAAGAATTTGAAATTGATGCAGTATAAGCCTAATACGCGTTATAGACTTTTTTCTTTCAATTTTCGACAGTAATAATTCTCTAAACTTTTTACTATCTAAAAAATATGATGAATTTGCATCATTGGATAACTTTATTATCTATTTTTCTTTTCTTTCCTTCGATTTTTTTCTGTTCGTTTTTTTCAGTGAAAAAGCTAAATAATGATTGATTGTTTCCGAATAACCTAAAATCACGAAGATTTTCAAACAGGAAATAAATTTTCAGTTAATCGATCCCTTAATTAATCAGGCAATATTAAATTTTAAATGCTAAGTCTGGCACGTTAATTCTGACAATTATTTTTTTTACTGAAGTAAAATGAACTGCCACAGTTTTTTTATATATTTTTTTCTCATGAGAAGAGTTTTGGCATTTCATTCCCAGGAGAGAGGAATGCATGTTATTTGACAAACATACAATAAACCCATAACTCAAATTTTAAAACAGACTAGATTTTTATTTAGTTTGTGTAGTTATATTACATGCAATTAGAGTTTTGTACTAATGAGAACAACCTGCCACTTAAATATGATAGCAGATATTCGATATCATGTATAATGAGGAAATTACCGAATGTCTGCGAGACCTCCACAGGTCGAAACAGCTACAAATTGAATATTAACTATACTAGTTGTTCCAACATGATTGGTGATAGACCACGAGTTGAGAAATGCTTACTCCATTGACAAGTGAGGGAAGTTGACCCTCACCTCTTGATGGATTGTCTTAAAAAGAGATTTTTGCTACAAATGGAGAGAGTCATGCGACGAGTCGACTAGAAGTTTTGTTTTTGCTTTTTTCTCAAAAGTGACTGAATTGGGCGGAATATTCCGCCTGTTTTCAAAATGAGCCCCTAGTGGTTTCACGAATCACGCCGTGTGATAGTTAAGATGTTGCCATTAGACCAAGTGTTTCGATTCTCTGTAGACTCGAGAACTTGGAAAATCTTCCTACTTGGAGTGAACTGTACTAATTTGTATCCTTAATTTTCATTTTTTGTAAATAGGGTTTTGTATGTATATAATGTTTCCAAATAAAATTTAAAGTGTTCCCATGAACCAGAAAGTGCCCCTCTCCTTGAAGCTGTTATGCATCTAATATAGGTCGAGACGTTACGATACCAATAGGAAAAAATATTGAATAAAGTTATGGTCTATTTCTGTCTATAACCCTAGATGTACGATGTATTCTCTCCATAGATACATTCCGACTCGATAGTAAGTATATGATCGATAGTTATCTTAGACATGAGATCAGAGAAAACAGTTAAACACGATTTGCAGAAAAAAAAATGAAACGGAAACGTCTATTCACACTCAAGTTATGAAAAGAAAGAGGATAAAAAAAAAAAAAAAAAAAAAAAAAAAAAAAAAAACTGAAATGGAAAAGCAATATCTCCCAGAAACATGTTGCTTTATCCCTCCATTCGTCTTCAGTAATAGGGTCAGGTTGCATTAGATGTCACATCAGTATTACGGATCATCTATTAGCTCAGCTTGAGATCTGAAGCTGCGGAGGGAAGATCTATCCATTTTGTCGTGATCTTCGTGATCTTCAGCGCTATCTTATTTTGTCCAATACTAGTGGTTTCATTTGTCGCTCGACTGTTATTTTATGCACACTTTTGGCTAATTAGACCGGAACAAACAGCTTAATGTGAATTCTGAGCGCCACTAACAGACACCCATACCACCGCAAGGATTCGAATCTGAAGCCTGTGGTACCAAAGGCCAGAGAGCTAGCCAATTGGCAACAAGCCGCCGAGTACTGGTGGAAATGAGCACTTTCATTTTCCTGCCTTTTATCTAATAAATGACACATA
>BPLQ01000694.1:0-12315 GCA_021605075.1 Caerostris darwini
ATATCATTTGCAAGACAGAAAACAGGCATAACCACACGACTAAGATGGCAGCACTATTTCACAAAACAGGGACGCCGATGTGTCTTCAAATTATATTCAACTAACATTTACAAATAAAAAAAAATAAGTTGGATTTTTTTTATACAAATTACAGTTTTACACACAATAAAAAGAAAAAATAATTTATAAAATTTAAAAATATTTATATTCGATTATTCTGTAACGTAACCTTTTCATATAAAAGATTAAAACAGATAAATCATTGCTATACAAGAGGCATCAAATCACCCCAGAGATAAAGTACTGGCATAAAAAAATTAAATTTAAAAATTGTATGCAATGAAATGTATTTGATGTGGTGCCAATAGTAGCGATAAAATTCCTTTAATTCACTGCAGTTTGAAACGGTTACTTTCCTCATCGTGACGACTTGAGAACCATAAAACCTTCGGAAAAAAATTAATTTGATTACGATACCGAATCTCATATCACACAAGAGTGTCTGAATTCAATACGCCTTTCAAATTAAAAAAAAGTGAAAAATTATTTTAAACTTAAATGTATAAACGTCCTTTGAAATATATTTTTAGCGAAGTAATCTGACATAAATTGTGTTCCGAAAAACAAATACATACCGACTTGATATATTAATATCTAAACTACATATATAATTTCGCAATATTTCAATAAATATTTTAATCTTTGAAGAACATTTCTTTAAAATTTATTAAAATTTTATTTTTCAAATATTGAAATACAGATATAATATTTTATAAAAGAATTCTACAGATTTTGAAGTATTTTAATGATGCTAATTAAACTTTGGCTACCTACTTGTCATAAGGTACATTCCGATAACATTTATTCAAATGCATTAATAATTAAAAAAAATTTAAAATTACTGACTACACAACCATGTTTATTAGAAACAAAATCTTTATTAAACAAACATTAAAATCGATTAAACTCATCAATGAGATTCGTCTTTTGCTAAGATCACACGTTGTTGATTTGTTGTCAATTGCCCCATAAAGAGTTAATATCGAGTGAAGGCTTCGCTGATCATAAAATATGACAAATTAATGAAATCTCGGTAACCCTTTCCTCCGTGAAATTTTGGATGCTATTTTAAGTGAGAATTGCGTGAATATGCTTAGGGGCAGAGAGGAGACTTGCAGAGCGGTTCTCAAGTATGAGTTCTCATGTGCGCACTTAATGCCTCTTCACAAGAAAATCTTCGTCCACAGAAAGAGCATTGAAAAGGGCTCTCTCCGGTATGTGTCCCCAAATGAACCTGCAGGTGGCTGTTCTGAGTAAACGCTTTGCCACACTGAAACGGGCACTTGAAAGGTCGCTCTCCGGTTTGAGTCCTCAGATGAACCTTCAGGTTTGCTTTCTGACAAAATGATTTGCCACACTGAAACGGACACTTGAAAGGGCGCTCTTCGGTGTGAATAAAAACATGACTTTTCACATTACTAAGTACAGTTGAGCGGTATTCACAAAAAAGGACATTGATGTATCCTCACATTGCCTTCATATCTGCTGACAATCCCTGCAAAAGAAAATAAGAATTAGCGTGCTTTTATTGATGGACATTAGAGTTGAACTCAAAAAATGCCTGATTATATATATATATATAATAAAAATTAACTATATAAGTATATATTAATTATAACTAAATATTAATATATTACTATGTAAAGTAAATATTAACTATAGAAGTAACTATAACTAACTAGATATTAATATATAACTGTATAAATTAACTATATATTAATTAGCAGTAACTATACAGATTTAATAGATACTGTGAAATTTTTTATATTATAATTATATGCAAACAATTCCACTATTAAATTTTTTTATCTTTAATATCGCTTTGCGTCGCGAATGTCTGGCAAACACGTGAGAGATTCGTTCATCTTTTAAGCGTGCGTTTATGTTTCCACGCAATCGGTGGGCGAAGTGTTTCTTAAAAATTTCAAACCTTGTAATGTTATTTTTTACTTACATTTCGGCAAAAAAAAAATTATTAGCACTTTATGTATCTCATACGAATAACATGTCATTTAATTAATTTGAAACAAATCTTTTCATTTAAGAGAAAGTTATAATTTAATTACTAATTTTCTAACTGTAAAACTTCACAGAACAATAATTCCCTAAATTATCATAAAAATTAGCAATTAATTTATATATATATATATATATATATATATATACATTTTGTCATTCAGTATTGCAATACCAAAAGTGCTTTTTTTTTTTCTTTCTTTACATAAATTCGAATAAGAAAAATTGAATCAAAAATTGTAAACTTCAGATTATATTAAATTTCAAAAAGCCATATCACAGCAAATTGTGCACAATAAAATTTAAATGTTATTATTATAGTCATTAAATTTTATTTAATATAATTACGTATTCTGTGTAAAATACTTATTCATAAGTTTATAGCAAGTAAAAAAAGCTACAAAATAATTATTTGGACATTGCAATAATAAAGATAATTCATATCGAAAGGCATCGATGAACGTGCAATATTTAATGAATCTATTTTATTAAAATTTCCGAGATTTTCAATAAAAGCTGTGAAAACAGTTCACAGCAATTTTGCGAGATGCTTGAAGGTCACTTTTTAAAGTGGATATTTTGAATTTTGCAAGAGTATCAAGGATTTTGGATTTGGATTTCGGGGATTTTGACGTCTTTTAATTATGCTAATTAAGCCTTGGCTATACGTAATTAGTTGCATTACGATAGAATTTATTCAAAGACATTATGAATTGGTGAAAAATAAAATAGCTGGGTACAGAAAAAAAACCCAGAAAAAAAGCTCTATTTAACAAATATTAAAATCGATTGAACTCATCTAAAAAAATCCTATTTTGCTAAGATCACACGTTGTTGATTTGCTTTCAAATGACCCCTAAGAGTTCATATCGAGAGAAGGATTTGCAAACCATTAAATATGGTAAAGGAAAGAAACCTCGGTGACCCTTTCCTCCATGAAGTTCTGTATGCTATTTTAAATTTGAATTCAGTGAAATTGATTTAGGATAAATAGTAGACTTGCAAAGTGGTTCTCAAGTTGAGTGTTTATATTCTCAGAGCACATCTTTTAGTAGAAAATCATTTTTTAAGAATTGGAAAGGTGCACTCTGGTATGGGTCCTCAGTTGACGCAGTAGGGCACCTTTTTGATGAAACTCTTTGCCAAACTGAAATGGACACTTAAAAGGACGCTCTCCACTGTAAGTCATCAGATGAAACATGCTTTTTCACGTTATCAAGTTTTGATGAGCTGTATTCGCAAAAGGAACACTGATGCATGTTCACATTGATTTCAAGTCCGCTAACAACATCTGCAAAAGAAAATAAGAATTAGCCTGCAATTATTGATGAATATTAGATATTAACTCAAAAATTCAAATGCATATTATATATATATATATAATGGTGATTTAATTTAGATATAAAAATATAAAATTCAATGAACCATAATATTCATAATGTGTATTGTTCAATTTTTGAGAAAGTTTTTATACACAATCGATTATATCAGCAACGAGAAAATCAAGACAACAGAAAATTCATGAACGCAAGTATATAAATTCATAAAAGAAAATAAAAATCTATAATTGTATATATCACATTATTTTAAATTGCAAATAGCCACATAAAAGTAAATTGTACACAAACAAAATTTAAGTACTATAATAATAACATTTAAATAACTGAATAACGTATTCTGCGTAAAGTATGTATTCATAAGGGAATAATAAGTAAAAGGAATAATTATGTCAACACTACAATAATAAAAATTAACTTGGAAGAAAATAATTTCGTAAAACTAATAATATTCGTAGCATCTGTTAAAACAGTCCAGGTGATCTGCTGACGGGTCAACTTTCTTTAAGTGTGGACACTGATGCGTCTTCCCATTGTGCTCAAAACTGCTAAAAACATCTGCAAAAGAAAATAAGAATTAGACTGAATTTATTGATGAGCATTAGAGATTAAATCAAACAATTAAAACTCATTAAAAATGCATGTTATACATATATATTGATTTAATGAACCTAGAAAGTACCAAATTATATAAGCCATTATATTCATAATGCGTATTGCAGAATGCGCATTTTTATACGCGATAGATTATGTGAGTAACGAGATAATTAAGGCATCTGGTAGTAAAGAAGTTGATTTGAAATACCCGACATCCTCTTACATCGCTGAATTTTCCAACCCTGTAGCCATTTTTTCAACAAGTATTCCTTCAGAAATTAATTATAGATAGCAAGACAGGTAAATGGGTTCGCAAGGTAGATAGAGAAATTTTCAGTTCTTCACTCCCACATTAGTATCTGAAAGAGAGAATCAACTGTTCTAATAAACGTTTAACAAGAAAGTTTTTCTTTAATTTCTTTTTTCGGCTATATGATATAATCTGTTATAAACAATAATTCATAGAAATGGAATATAAAACTCGAGATGACATAGACATTATAAACGCAGAAATAAAAGGATGCATATGTTATTTAAGTGAGATTTCTATGAAAACGCTTCAGGACATTTATGACATTTATAGGGTGGTTTTCCAGTCTGAGTCCTAGTGTGATCAGTCAAGCTTCGAAGAAAATTGAAAAGGGCGCTCTCCTATGTGGATCCTCAGATGAACCTTCAGGTCGTATTCCGCACCAAATGCTCCGCCACACTGAATCGCACACTTAAATGGTCGCTCTCTAATATGAAGTGAAACACGTGTTTTCCCATTAATCAATTTGTATGGGCGGTATTCACGAAAGGGGAGTCAATGCATCTTGCACGCACGTCTCCTCACAATATCTGCAAATAAATAAATAAAAATTAGTCCCTATTTATTGAGGGATTTTATAGTTTTAGGTTCAATGACATGTAAATAATTCAATAAATTTAGATAGAAGATCAAAAAGATAGATAATTATGAAGAAATTAGTTTCATTCCAGTTTTTTTTATCGAAAAGTGTTCACAATAAATTAACATGATGAACTATGTTTCTCAACATAAATGCTGATTCCTCTTCTTGCACGTCTTTTGCGCGTATTAACGAGGAAATTTGTGTAAAGGGCGAAATTCTGAATTCTAGGCTGTGGTCCTGTCTGTAAGATAGTTACCTGATCATAAAAATGTCCGTTTGCAGTAGCAGATGAATGTCTCGATTTCTTCAAGTTATTTGGTGGGCGTGGCTGGAGTTGCAGCAGCTAAATTGACGAGACTTCAGATTGATGATTTTCATCGTGATTGCTGATCTTAAATGAGGGCGAAAGAATGCTCTAGGTTTGCTTTGGCTTGTAGATCTACGGTCACTTTGTGCACAATTTGGGCTGATTAGACCTGTATCTACAGTTTACAGTGGATTCTGAATCACTAATCCATGCCAACTCGAGGGTTCTACAAGTTTGGTGCAGTTTTTCGCCAGACTTAGCCGGTGTTAGTTATTTCAAGTTTAACACTTCGTCAATAAAATGGCTGACTCCTGGGGTTTTTTTTTTTTGTCGCTATATTGTCAGTTTATGCACCCGTTGGGCTTATTTTACCTGGACCTACAGTTAAACGTCGTTTCCAAACCACTCACAAACACCCCACCTTGGCGAGGATTGGAGCCTAAAGCCTGTGACACCAAAGGCCAGAGCGTTAGTCAATTGGCCACCATGTCGCTGATGATATTAAGAGTTATTAGCCTGGACGATAATATTAACGCTATCTCTTAGAAGATGTTAGACGATGCAGACTGACTGCCGTTTGGACGGGCACTTCATAAATAGGGCAAGTTATGTCGAAACGTTTTAGATATCAAAAAAATATCCTTATATGATTGTGTATTTATATGCAAAATAAAATTGCCAATTTTAGTCTCGTCTTTTTTAAATGCCGGATA
This sequence comes from Caerostris darwini, assembly GCA_021605075.1. Classification (NCBI taxonomy): domain Eukaryota; kingdom Metazoa; phylum Arthropoda; class Arachnida; order Araneae; family Araneidae; genus Caerostris; species Caerostris darwini. Next base: position 5,924 of record BPLQ01000694.1, read on the forward strand.
TTATTTCCGATAAACCTGATGTCATAACACTTTGGAATCAGATTCGGAAGTAAAGAAACAGGAAAAAATTCGTCTACTTTCTTCGAGATTTGCTTAGAATTTATTGGGCTTAAATTTTGAAAGATATCGTTAAGCTAATTTAAAAAACAGTGCGTTTATTTACCAAAACATCAAACCTAAATACACGATAACAACATGCATTCACGAATGGGCGTCGCAAAGCAATCTCTACAGGTCAGGGTGTTTTCATTTACGGATTAAACTTGGATTTAAATGACGGAATAATTTGAAACACTTTCATTCGCAAAAACTACAATGGCATACGTATCGACAGACATAAAATCAATTTTCCTTCTTTGCTGCTCTGTCAGATTAGAGAAGCTTGATAGGCAATTGTGTAGCGCTCAGGCTTCAGGTTCGAATCCGTAATATAGATGTTTGTTAGTTTTTGTTTTGTTTGTCACTCTACGGTCATCTAAAGGCTAAATAGACCGGGACCTACAGTTTAACGTTGATTCCGAACACCCACAAACATCCATACCATCGCCAGGATTCGAACTTGAAATATTGAGTACCAACGGCCAGTGCGCTAACCAGTTGGCTATTGGGCAGATGGTTGTTTATGAGGGGTTCAGAATCTATTTAGCCTAAAGTGTGCAAAAAATGTCCGTCAAACGACAAACCAAACTGGATTAGCAGACTAAAGTACAAAAGAAAAGTGCGCCACCTATTGACGGAAAGAGAAACGAATTCTAAACACTTCTCCAGATAGGATTCCCAATCCTATAATAACTTACTTTAAACGTAGTGTATAAATATAAATGAAAGTTCTATAGTTAACTGAACTTAAACACAACATTTGATGCACCACCGTTTGGTTTGGTTCGTCTCTGTACGGTCATCTTGTGCGCACGAGGGCTCAAGAGACTAGGACCTACAGTTTAAAGTGGATTCCGAACCACTCACAAACATCCCTACCACCGCCAGCATTCGAATCTGTAGCCTGGAATACCAATGGTCAGAGTCACTTGGACACCAGGCCGCTGATACACCACCGTAGAAAGAAGAATGTTTTTGTTTTATTGAAGGAATACAAGCAGAAAGAATGTTTTGTTTCTCTCTTTTAGGCCCATCTGATATTTGAGATTCTTCCGGTTCTACTTCTCATTTTCCTGTCCTTTCGTGAACTCCGATTCATCACATTCATTCGCGTTTTGCTTGTGCATTTCGAAGGCGAAAGAAGAGTTCGCTCCATGTTTCTTTGACATATTTTAGACTCCCAACTAATTTAGAATCGGGAAATTGTTTACACCTTGAAAATGGGTTGTGAATGGATGCATTCTAACATACAATTTTTTTGTCATTTTTTTCCAATTAAAGTTTTAAGAATTTCGGAGTTAATTACCTTTTAAATTCATTTCTTTTGGGAACTCTGTTTACGTTTTCTACGGCTTAACATCATTTGTTGAAAATCCCCCTTAAAATTTTCCCAACTCAATATCAATTCGTTGGTGAATTTATATGAATTAATATTAAAGACTTCGCATAGAGGGTTTGTCTCTAATTCCAACTTATTTAATGATCGCAAATTATTTTCGGTTTTAAGAAGCATCTGCCTTAAATTAAATGCAGATTCGCATTTAATTTCGAAACATTTAAATATTTCTTTAACATGATTTATAATAAGAAATCAAAACGTTTCTTCAAAGCCTTCATTACACTTATTGACTGTATTTGTGCAATTACTGGTTCTGTTTCAAACTTAAGTACTGACTAAAGATAAAAATTTTCTGTTGTTCTAACAACTCACTGTCATTATAAATCAAGGACATAAACAGTGTTTTGAATGACAACCATTCAACATATAAGCCTGTGATATACATACCAACATATAAACCAGGGTAGATTAATTGATGGTAATTTTTTGCAATTTCCAGAGTATTGACTGTTTTTAATATTTGAAATTATATTTGCATTGGGAATTTTTTGAAAGCTTACCTTGTATGTGTCGAGGGAAATCTGCAATTTATCGAGATTTCTTCAAATTCTGGCGGATGCACAGTAACGTTCATCCTCTGGTGTATAAAGTAATTTTTTGACGAAATGAAACTTTCGAAAAATAACAGCTATATCTGTAGACACTTTATCACCTTGTAAAATTGTCTCGATACACTTATCGTATTCTCGTTTGCACTTATGCTCTTTTTTCCTCTTAAACTGTTTATTTGAGAGAGATGAAGTTTAGTCTTGTTTAGATATTCCCCGACAGTTTTTTGCTTCCACACGTCGTCGATTCATTTAAAGCGTTCAGTTCGTTGATTAAATTCAAGTATTGCATTCAACTGCAAGGACTTTACAAAACTTTAATTTCCAAAACTTTAAATAATGAGAAGCAAAGAATCAGGTTGTCTGTGTTGGTGCGCAGACACTTCTTCACCAGATTCACAGAGAGCTGTAGCAAAACAAAAATGCGCCACCTATCGTCTTGAATTTCAACTATAAGAACCGACCCTGTCGCAAAGATATTCGAACTACTCAGTCCTTTAGTTGCAAAAATTTTTATCATACGAACAATAATTGCAGCTCAAAACATGTCACAAGTGCAGAGGCCCTCACTACCTCAAAAAATGTCACATTACTGGTGTAATTGAATCCCCCACCTGTATCAACTGTGGCAAGCAAGATCACCTCACGGAGAGGGTGTTCCATGTGTCCCAACACTTCACGCAAGCCTTCCACTGGTACCGTTTTACCACCTAAAAGACCCTTGAATAGCATTCCTGTAAACGAGCATATCCCTTTTCCTGAAGCACTCAAAAATCAGAGACTGCTTCCCCCGCAAAGCTCATCCACAATCCCCCAGGGAAATATCCCTTCTTAAGAGGATTTAAACTTCTTAGACAAGATCTTATTCATTGTAAAGGAATTTTCTTTACTATTTCAACCTTTAGGAGGAATAGATTCCATATTCGACCGACTACAAAACTTCAGCAGTCAAGCACAAAAAATGAAAGTATTTTTAACGCTTCTTAATTTCTCAGTTTTATAGTTTATTTTCGCAAAAGAACCGAAGAATTTAAGCTCCTCCAACGTCGCCAATAGTTCTAACTCCACCCCTTGTAGGCGGTATCCTGCTCTATAAATAACTATGCATCTTTACCTTCCATGCTTTGAAGCTTCCAAGACAGGGGTTTAAAACCCCTAAGGGGTCAAGGCACGCCGTTAACCCCTAAGCCGAGAGACAGAGACATTCAAACCGATAAATCGATCTCCACGGCAGTCCCCCGACTCACCACCCGCGATTGCTACTCCTACACGAATCATGGAGCATCCACCCTGTGCATCCTACACACAAATATTTCCAAACTTCAGATTGGAAGTTTGTCACTTCTATAAATATCGGAAAACAAACATGGAAAAAAAAATTCAAATACTGAAAATTCTTAGCTAACAGACTAAGAAATTTTTATTTTATTTTATTTGTGAATTAACTTCAATAAAGAAAGAATGGTTTCTATTAATTTTTGAGATCAATCCTAAATGCATAGAAAATTGTTCTATAGAATAGATCCATCCGATAACACGCGATGAGGAGGACTTTTAATAGCTTTTGATTCAATCACTCCCTGCCACATTCCCACAATTACCTTCTTAAACTCCCCTCTTCCTCAGAAAACGAAATATGCAGGCCATTGCAGTTCATCTTCCCCAAATACCCTTCACTGTAGTCAACCTTTATTCTTCTAAGGGCCATTTCACCATTACCTGGCTGGATGCAATGCACCATCGACTTCCTTCTACTTGCATCTTTCTCGAGGATTTTAATTCGCATCATTCCCTTTCTCGGCTGTTATTCCATTTAAGTTCTAAAAATAATCAAACCAAATGAAAGCTCGTCAACTTATATTACTCCACCTTCTTCGTTTCTTAATTAATTTTTTAATTCATAAGTGTTATTTTCCTCAGATCTGGAAAACTGCCATAGTAATTCCTCTTCCAAAACCTAATAGTAATTTAGCTTATGCTCAAAATTATTGTCCAATCTCACTACTTAGTGGTGTGAATAAAATATTCGAATATTCGATACTCAAACGCCTGGATCAACACTGCGTGGAAAATAATATTATCGTTCCTGAACAATTTGGGTTCAGGATTCAACTTAGAACTTCTCACCAGCTCCTACTCGTTAATGAATTGGTCCATGAGGTCTTTATCAATTGTAAACCTACGGGAATATTATTTCTGGACGTAGCCAAAGCCTTTGAGAAAATTTGGCATAATGGCTTATTACTCAAGCTCACACGACTTGAATTTTCGGCTCAGTTTATTAAAATTATTCACTCGTACCTCACTTTGAGTAACTTCAGAGCGCGAGTGGGCGGGAATAGCTCCGGCGATAACCCTATCAGGAGCGGCGTTCCCAACGGATCTTTGCTCCGCCCTTTTTAATCTGTGTGAACGACATTCCTGGACCAGAATTTTGTAAGGTGGCCATTTTCGCAGATGACACAGCTATACACTGAAGTGACAAAAGTCATGGGATAGCAATATGCAAATTTTCAGATGGCAGTAGCATCGCGTAGAACAGGTATAAATGCGCAGTGCTTTTGCAGAGCTTTCATTTCTGTTCAAGTTATTCACGTGAAGAGGTTTTGACCTGATGATGACCGCACGACGGGAATTAACAGACTGTGAACGCGGAATGTTAGTTGGAGCTAGACGCATGGGTCATGCCATTTCGGAAATCGTTAGGGAATTCAACATTCCCAGATCCACTGTGTCAAGAGTGTGCCGAGAGTATGAAATTTCAGGCATAACATCCCACCATGGACAGCGCAGTGGTCGACCGCCTGCACTTAACGACCGAGACCGGCGACGTCTGCAAAGAGTCGTAAATTCTAACAGACAAGCAACACTGCGTCAAATAACCGCAGAAATCAATGTGAGACGTACAAGGGACTTGTCTGTTAGAACTGTGCGGAGAAATTTGGCTTTCTTGGGCTATTCCAGCAGAAGACCGTCTCGAGTGCCTTTACTGACAGAACGACATCGCTTGCAGCGACTCTCGTGGGCACGTGAGCATATCGGTTGGTCCCTAGATGAATGGGAAACCGTGGCCTGGTCCGATGAGTCACGATTTCAGTTGGTAAGAGCTGATGGTAGGGTTCGAGTGTGGCGCAGACCCCACGAAGCCATGGACCCAAACTGTCAGCAAGGCACTGTTCAAGCTGGTGGTGGCTCCGTAATGGTGTGGGCTGTTTTTTCATGGCATGGACTTGGTCCTCTGGTGCGACTGGACCGAACATTGACTGGAAATGCTTATGTTCAGCTACTTGGAGATCACTTGCAGCCATTCATGGACTTCATGTACCCAAACAACGATGGGATTTTTATGGATGACAATGCGCCATGTCACCGGGCCACAACTATTCGCGATTGGTTTGAAGAACATTCTGGACAATTCCAACGAATGATCTGGCCACCTAGATCGCCCGACATGAATCCCATCGAGCATTTATGGGACATCATCCAGAGGTCTATTCCTGCCCAAAATCCTGCACCATCAACGCTTTCACAATTATGGACGTCTATCGAGACAGCAAGGCTCAATATTCCAGCAGAAGACTTCCAACGGCTTGTTGAGTCCATGCCACGTCGAGTTGCTGCACTTCGACGGGTGAAAGGAGGGCCGACACGATATTAAGAGGTATCCCATGACTTTTGTCACTTTAGTGTAATTGCACAACACAAACCACCAAATTCTGTGGTTGCGCTTTTTAAATGACTACATTCCTAGCTGGGAAAAATGGTTGATCACCTGGAAAATCAAAGTAAATCTTTCAAAAACTGCGTTCCTTCTATTTACTAGGAAGCGGAACGTTGGTTCCAGTATTGACGTCACTCTTTTTGGCCAACCAGTCCCCTGGGTTACTGAGTACCAGTACCAGGGGTTAGTTTCAGATGAAAATTGAATTTTAATTCCTACATTTCTAAAGTTGTTGCTAAAGGAACTGCAGTGAGCATAAAGCTGAAACGCCAAATTTCTCGAAAGAGCAGGCTAGCGATCAGGCACAAGATTTTGCTCTACAAATCGATCCTTCGACCAATTCTTTTATACGGATGTCCCATCTGGGCGTCCACCTCGATCACAAATTTAAAGAAGCTGCAAGTCTTTCGAAATAAGGAGATACACAGAATTGTAAATTTTCTGTGGTTTGATAGAAGAAAAACAAATCCACAGAGATCTTGATCTCGATCCAATTATGGATTATATATTTAAAATTTCGAAGTCTTTTCATTCCAAATGTCCTCAGATCGGCAACGAAGTTATTCGACAAATACTTGTGTACCACCCAGGTGTATCGAGCTCCAAAATAATGGCCCAGAACAAT
>BPLQ01000695.1:0-98016 GCA_021605075.1 Caerostris darwini
ATGTATTGCCAAAAAGCAAAAAAGAGATATCAGCAGCAGAGATGTCCCGCTTATTCGTGGCGCATCTGCCACTTCTTGAATCTCTCCTTATTGAGTTGAGTCACGACTGGTGAGAAAGAAAAAAGCGAGAAGCTTGCTAATCCGATTGAGAGAAGTAATTCGCTGAAAAAAATAAATGAGGGAAAAGGATTTCATTTAGATTTAGAATGGTAATCAACCCGAGTTCTCGGAAAATTCGCCCTGCAAATTTATGCGTATTTATTCATATGTTAATAGGCTAATGTAAAAGAAAGAGTGGAAATTGCATAATGTTAGAATAAAAGAATTTTGTTGAGTTCACTACAAAAGGTATTCTTTGTGCTAATATTTGCTGTATATTAATTGTATCAAAATAAAAATAATTTAGATTTCCATTTGAAAGAAAATGTAGACAACAGAAAGTGAATTATAATAATAAAGTTTGTGAATATTGAACCATTTCATTCGGAAACTTTTGTAATATTCTTCTCTTTAAGTGTATTACAAAGAATATAACAACAATATTCCTAAAAAAATGATATTATTTGATGAGATATAATTAAATAAATTATATAGGAATCTGCTATTTTCTTAAAGAAAAATGCGCATTAATAAATAATAATTTCATTAATAATGTATTTTTTAAAGGAGGGGAAAAATGAAAAAAAAAATGTGATTTTAATCAAATGGCATATGTGCTGAGTTTTTTAATATTAGTGGAATTGAATAGTTACTCAATTACAAAATGTCTCTTTGATGATATCAAGCTTCTAAAAAGAAAATATTATATGTAATTAAACAACTAGATGCTCTTATTACAGTATTAATTCTCTTCTATTTTAGTATACACAAAACATATAGGCGAAGGTCTTGCAGTCATTGCTGTTGACACTTATTCGGTTTTGAACATTATGATCACATGATTCTTAAACAACGTGCACTTGCGAAGGAGTGTTATGTTAAGGCCCTTTAAAAGAAAAAAAACTTGTTACTAACCTCTATATTATTTTAAATTATATGAAAAAGGCTTAGGGTAGGAAATCCCCATTGTAATTGTGTGCATAGTGAAATTATATCTGATAGTATGTGTGTTTGTGATTCATCTTCAGTGTCCTGCTGAGCGGGACGAACATCCCATAAGTAGTCATACAGATATAGATAAACATACAGATATAATTTTGCTATCCACTGACAGAAAATACTTTGTAACTGCTTTATCTAAAGATAAATTCCTGTTCACTGTAACTGTCGTTCATCTTTGACGTCTCAGTAGCAATTTATACTAGTTAGATTTTAACCATTTACCAGAAAAAAAGGGGAGTCGGTTTTGCTTCTTTTTTACTTTTTGCCGTCCGAGGGAAAACCTATTAATTTTCTATCCAATCCATTCAACGGAAAGGATAAAAGGTTTCTTTTTTCCGCCAGGATATGACAAATACAAATACAAATTTTTTTTTCCTTCATAGAGCCATCAATCAATTAATTTAGAATCTTGTTCCTCTCTCAGATTTAGTTCTTTTTTTAAATCATTTTTTTGGGATTACAATAAAAGTGTGGCTAACTTATTTATTCCCATGATAACCCTAATCCGAAAACAAGGAAAATAAATTTATCCTTCAACCCTCTGTTTTTACCATTAAACATGACTATTTCTGATGTGTAGTCTAATGGCGAACCATGTGGACCGGTGTGTATTGTCCTGGTTTTCTCTCATATGACAAGCAAATGTTGTGTAGTTTCCCTTAAAAATTACCCCGTATGCCAACGTTCACCCCGTATCAACTTTATGGGGCTGTTTGTGACAAATATTAGTACTACAAGAAGATCATTAACGTTCAACAAAATAAATGACAGATAACGCTCTGGCCTTTAATGACATAGACTTCAGGTTCGAATCCCCCAGTGTCATGGATGTTTGTTAATGGTTCAGAAGCCACTTTAATCAGTAGGTCCCGGTCTATCTCTAGGTCCAGGTCTAGGTTTTATTTTGTGTGTGTGCAGAATTAAGGGAAATACAAGGTACACAATTTTTTTTCCCTCGTAGAAACTTCAATCAATTAATTTAGAATCTAGTCCCTCTCTCAAAATTAGTTCTTTTTTAAATCAGTTTTTGTGATTACAATAAAAGTGTGGTTAATTATTAATATTTATTCCTAGACCCCAAACAAGAAAAATAAATTTAACTGTTTAACCGTTAGACATGTTTAACCGTTTAACCCTTCTGTTTCACTGTTAGACATGACTATATCTGATTTGCGGTCTAATGGTGATCCATAACAATCGGTGTGTGTTGTGGGGCGGGTTTTCTTTTCTATTACACTCAAATATGGCATAGTTTCCCTTAAAAGTTCTCCCGTACGTCAATGTCCACCTAATATCAAGCATCATGGGGTTGTTCGTGGCATATATTAGTGCAACAAGAAGCTCACGAAAGGAATGGTATTACGTGCGTGCATATTTCATATTACGTGCTTTACCACAGCTAACGTGGAGAAAAACTCAAGTTAAAATCCACTGGTAACATTCGTTTCAGTCACCACTTTCATAAAGAGGTAACGCGATGACGATTTGGAATGTTTAAAATTCTTGCATTTGCAATTAGGCTTTCTGATATGAGTTTTCAGATTTTCTCTTATACGACACGGAAATGAAGGGTAGTTTCTCCTGAAAATATTTCGGAAGGATGTCTTTCCATCATCGCTGGCCAGTAGGTACAGAAAAATTGAGCACGAATATTCATTTTTCTCAATGGTACAGAAAGACCAATGAAGCACAGAAAAAAATGTGGACGGATATTCATTTTTCTCAATGGTACAGAAAGACCAATGAAGCACAGAAAAAAATGTGGAAATATTCATTTTTTTCTCAATGGTACAGAAAGCCCAATGACGGATATTCATTTTTCTCAGTGGTACAGAAAGCCCAATGAAGCACAGAAAAAAATGTGGACGGATATTCATTTTTCTCAATGGTACAGAAAGACCAATGAAGCACAGAAAAATGAGACGAATATTCATTTTTCTCAATGGTACAGAAAGCCCAATGAAGCACAGAAAAAAATGTGGACGGATATTCATTTTTCTCAGTGGTACAGAAAGCCCAATGAAGTACAGAAGAAATGAACACGAATATTCAATGTTCTCAATGGTACATGAAGCAAATGAAGTACAGAAGAAATGAGCACGAATATTCAATGTTCTCAATGGTACATGAAGCACAATGAAGTACAGAAGAAATGAGCACGAATATTCAATGTTCTCAAGGGTACATGAAGCACACAAATGAAGTACAGAAGAAATGAGCACGAATATTCAATATTCTCAATGGTACATGAAGCACAATGAAGTACAGAAAAATGAGCTGGTATATCCATTTTTGTCATTGATGTTCTACTCAATCAAAATCCAAAATTTTTCTCTTTCACATAATTTTATAAGTAATGTTTATAATGCTTTATAAATATAATGTTTACTACTCTGGTATTTAAATCATTAAATTTCATTCTATTTAATCGTTTATTTTCATTAGGTTATTAAATTTCTTCCTCAGCTTAAACGATCAAATTAACTACAAACAGTCGCATTGAAAATTTAATGAAATAGAATTCTGTTACAGTTTACTAATTCATGTAGATTAACTGAGATATTTTGAATTGCTTACTTTATCTCAAAGTAAAAACCACAGAGTTCTCGGAAATTTAAACATAACTTATTCGTTAGAGTGATAACTACAACATTTTATTACAGATAATAAACTCTCGTGTTTCAGTAATTTATGATGATTGAACAGTTAATATATTCTGATCATATTATTGTTATAGAATTAAAATGAATTTAATCTTAAAACATTTGAATAAGTCTCACTTTATTTTTTTATTTTGTATCTTTTGCTATTATACATTACGATGTTTAGTGATTGAATATTTTAATGATATACTTGATTTAAAAGGATAATAATTACAGAAAATCTACTAAATTTAAATAATTATTTTAAAAATTTAATTTTCCCAGAGTATTTAAAGATGAGCCTAGTTCTGCCTAGGGGCAGATTTCGAGACAGGAGATGTTTTTTAAGGGGTAGGGTTGTCAGCCCTCCCAATGCTCTATATTCTTATTATCAAGATTCGTTGTTTTATATATACTCTAGAATAGAACTTGCGTAGAATATGGTTTTTTTTTTACTTTTTCTTATCCCACTTGGTGGACAACGACATCTAAATCAAGTCCAAGAACCCGTGTGGTTCCATGGAAACAGATAAGCGGCAGCTTCTGTTTTGATGGAGCAGAAATAAGTAAAAGGCTCCTTATCGCTGATGAAAGAGGTCAATGCATTTCAGGAGAATTTTAGAGGGAACTACCAAGCATTTTTGTATCACATGAGAGAAAAACCCGAAAACTCCCAACAGGTAGTCCGTTTAACGAGGTAAGAATGCCATCAAGTCTACTGTTTTTTTGAAATAGAAATATTATATTCTATATATAATATTATTATATTATAATATTATATATAGAATAGTTCAAAGTAGCCAGCGGATTGAACTTCCGCCCTAATGCTCACCAGCGGCATGCGTTGCCACTGAGCCACGAGTTGTAACATAGGATATGTAACCATTTTAATGAAATTAAATAAAATTTGAAATTGTGTAAATTATTATTGTCTGATGGGACCTGATGGCCCAGTGACTAGCTGTCATTGCTACAGATTTCGAGTTCGAGTCCCGGTGGTGCAATGGATGTTTGTAGTGGTACGAAATCAACTTTAAGCCGCAGAGCCTTGCTAATGTGATCCTAGAACGTTGGGCGTAGAGCTGACAACTCTACCCAGTAAAAAAAAATAATATCTCCTATCTCGAAATCTGCCAGTTGGCAGACGCCTTTTTCCTATAGTCTACCATGGGGCTGTTGCGCCACTGATGTTGATGATGTTGACTATTGTCTGATGTCATAAAATAAATTGTGTGAGTTCCCAAATAAAAAAAAATATTATTCATAAAAATTACGAATGTAGATTTAATAAATAATAAGAAAAAAAACGTAAAGTATATAAAAAAAATCGATTATTATCTGGTATATCAAAAACTTACAGAATAAATTTGATGAAAGCAGCGCATTGCAAAGTCTCTAAAACTAAATTAAATTTCTGATGTCGGTTTCATTTTCAAAATTCCTGGTAGGTAAATTATAATGAATATCCAATGCACAAAGGAAACATGAAAGGGGTTTATACAGTAATGACTTTGAAAACTTTCTTTATTGATTCTCTGAAATGGAGCGTTTGATCACTGTCTGATTCCTCCATAATCACACAAAATAATATTACATTCCTTTATAGTGGCTTTGAATAGATTCGAAATTGCAAATGCAGAACTTCTAGAAAGATTATGGGTGAAATGAATTATTTATTTTCCTAAATGTACACAGTTTTCGAAGAAATGTAACATTAGCAAACATTTCCAGTGATACTTAGAAGTGAGTAAGGAATTATTTGAACATTGAAAAGTTTTGTAAATAGATTCCTTGTAAAATTGTTCGAGTTCTAATGTTAATAATAGTTTGAACTGTGCAAACAAAATGTATTTAAAAGATTATTTCCCTTTTATGAAAACACCAACATTTAATGAATGATAATTAATTTTATTTTAGAATTAATGATATTTAATTAAATGCATTGTTGCAAAACAACAAACTAGAATGCTTTCTTTCATTAAATTAAGCAGCAAAATTAAACACGTTCAATGTTAATCAATATTATTTTCTGTAAAACATATTTTTTATGAATATGTACTACAGTAAATAATTCACGCCAATAAAAAAAAATGATAAATATTGTACATGTGTTTAGAAATATTTTTTTTAATTTACATATTTATTTTAAAATTCCCTGAATATTAAAATATTTACTTAAAAATAAGCAGTTACAAAGGAGGTATACACTGAAGTGACAAAAGTCATAGGATAGCAATATGCAAATTTTCAGATGGCAATAGCATCGCGTAGAACAGGTATAAATGCGCAGTGCTTTCGCAGAGCTTTCATTTCTGTTCAAGTTATTCATGTGAAGAGGTTTTGACGTGATGATGACCGCACGACGGGAATTAACAGACTTTGAACGCGGAATGTTAGTTGGCGCTAGACGCATGGGTCATGCCATTTCGGAAATCGTTAGGGAATTCAACATTCCCAGATCCACTGTGTCAAGAGTGTGCCGAGAGTATGAAATTTCAGGCATAACATCCCACCATGGACAGCGCAGTGGTCGACCGCCTGCACTTAACGACCAAGACCGGCGACGTCTGCAAAGAGTCGTAAATTCTAATAGACAATCAACACTGCGTCAAATAACCGCAGAAATCAATGTGGGACGTACAAGAGACTTGTCTGTTAGAACTGTGTGGAGAAATTTGGCTTTCTTGGGCTATTCCAGCAGAAGACCGACTCGAGTGTCTTTACTGACAGAACGACATCGCTTGCAGCGACTCTCGTGGGCAGGTGAGCATATCGGTTCGTCCCTAGATGAATGGAAAACCGTGGCCTGCTCCGATGAGTCACGATTTCAGTTGGTAAGAGCTGATGGTAGGGTTCGAGTGTGGCGCAGACCCAACGAAGCCATGGACCCAAACTGTCAGCAAGGCACTGTTCGAGCTGGTGGTGGCTCCGTAATGGTGTGGGCTGTTTTTTCATGGCATGGACTTGGTCCTCTGGAGGGCCGACACGATATTAAGAGGTATCTCATGACTTTTGTCACTTCAGTGTATTTAAGTTAAATTCTTTTTGATTAAAGTTGCGTATATATTTTATTTTAGGAAAATAAATTTAGATTTCTTTTTCTTTTCATATTGTAGTCAGATGTAAATATAAGCATTAGAGCACGCAATATTTATTTATTTAATTAATTGAATTGTGCATTATTTAATTAATTTAATAACTCTTTCAATAAATTAAATATTAATAATTCTAATATATTCATTAATATTTATCTATTATAGTTAATTTTTAAAATAATAAATAATTATTATTAAATTTAACGTTAATTCTAAATCCACTAATTTAAAAATAATTTAAAGTCCTTAATTTGTACTTCAATTTGAATCAATATCACTTTAGGAATGTACATAATTTTTAAAAATTTCATATTTTAAATGACCACGTCTCACTCGGGGCTCAACAATAGCATTATTCATCACTGTTAACTGGGGAAGTGGGGGGAGGGGGCTGATGGCCGAGAGGCTGGCGCTCTGGCATTCGATACCTCAGGTTTCGGGTTAGAGTTCCGGCGGTGAAATGGATGTTAGTAGTGATTCGGAATCCACTTTAAACTGTAAGTCAAGGTTTGTTTAGCCCTCATGTGCCCAAGACGACCGTAGAGCGACAATCCATACCACTGTTAATTGATGAGTTGCACATAATTGAGAATCAAATTCTTCTGCGGTGACCGTTGCAGTCAATACTTCCAGTGATGAAGGGAATCGACGACGATTGTAATAACAATTGTAAAGCATCTCGCATTGATAGTCAGGCATTAATAGTTACGTTATTTAAAAACTTTTCCCAGTACTAAAAAAAACTTCATAGATCGTCACTTAAATGAAAGCCTGATCTCATAGGAACTCTTCTATTTTTTTTGGAATTTTACATCGTAAGACTTTAGTTTTCGCTGGAAATTTAGTTTAAAATTGATCCAGAGCAACAATGACAACTATAATAAGTATAAGATTCATCCTCAGGTTATTTGCTGAGAACGTAAATTTTTCTACATTAAAAATATATTAAATGATAATATTTTTATATTTATTATTACTTACAAGCGTATTCTGAATGCATGTAAGAATTTTAAATTTTATTGTCATGAAAAATAGTACGCTACACAAATGTTTCTTGTATTCATAATATGTGTAACCCTTAAAATATTGACTGTTCATCATTTACAACATGACTACAATTTTCCATTGAGTTTTAGTAGCAGACTCCATTACCTCCGACTCAATTTGGCGTGCTAAATTAACTTAAGGTCATTACTATGAGAAAATCGTTCTCTTTTCGGGATTAGAAGTCCGGCCTGCAAATTATCTCTTCGTCCGTGTCCGTCATCAGAATTTTGCTTCACGTTTATGCCAGCAAGTGGAATCGTTTGGGCGCTGGGAGTTTAACTAATTATCTTTCTCTGTTGGGCCCTGTGATTAATAGATGACGAAGGAGTTTGCTGAGCAAGCTGGTAATTTAATTTGCTGAATTCAGAAAATGGTTCAATGTTGGGCTGTGTGTTTGAGTTATCGGCTAAATGTTCACGCTCTGTTGACACATTATACTGATGCAGAATGAGTTGTTTGTTTCCACGTATACATCGTAATTTGATGACTTAAGTTGAAGCGAATTTTAAATGAATTGATAGCTTTATAATACTCGTTAAAGTTATTTGAAATGTACTGGGATACCGTTTTCTAATAATTTCCTTTTATATTATTCTGATAGTACGGAATTTTTAACGTGCGAGATAGATTTCTCGACTGTAATTGAAATCATAAAGCTATAATTTATTAGAGGAAAAATGAATAGATTCGGTGTAATATTGGCGTAATATTTACATTGATGGGGAGGTTTGGGATTTTCTTTCATAAGAATCGCCTATGAGTTGCAGTAACCATAATGTTTACTTACAATTGTATGATCTTTCACCAAACTTCCTTTCCCAACCATAAACAAATCACAGATGTATACCATATACTGTAGACGTATTACTTACCATATATCGTAGATGCATCATAAATCACATATCACAGATAAATCTGTACTATATACTACAAATCCACCATGTACCATTTGCCGTATACTATAGATCCACCACACACCATACGATGTATACCGTTGATCCCCCTATACTATATACCTATACTATATACCTATACCATAGATCCACCATATGCACAGATCCCCCATATCCATGTTATATGTAAAATAGATCACCGATTAATATACGTCGTATACCATAGATCCTTTATATGATATATACCATTAAATCTATCATGTATCATATTAATGCATATACCATAGATCCACCAACCCTAGATATATAATGTGTATATCTAGGGTTGGTGGATCATAGAATATCATAGATCCAGAAATTAGATCTCTGGTATACCATACCCTAGAATATCATAGTTCCACAAACTAGATGTATGTTTACCGCAGAGTAAAATATCATAGATCCACCAATTGATGTTACCTGTAATAAAGCCATAAGTAGGCTTAGCGGCTTCATGGATCAGCAGGTAAACTAATGTTAAGTATTATATGTAAATAATATTGTTTCAAAAAATGCCAAAATTTATATTTATGTTTGATTATTTTTATATAATTGCAATTAATTGGTTTAAGAAACGTTCCATATTAAAAATACTACAATTTGTGGGTATTTTATGTGTATTTCTTTATGCTGTTATTTGTGGATTACTGTAATTATCAATATATTTTAATGTTTAAAGAATTAGAGTTTTTAGTAAGATTTTAATTTTCTTAAAAAAAAAAAAATAAGAAGAAATAAAAAAGCGTTATCTTAAATTGGAAAACGGAATATTTATAAAAAAGAAATCAATTATTTAAACGACGATATAAATTTATGTATTCGTAGTAACACTCACTGGATTATTATTCAATGTCAGACGATTTCTTTCAAGGCAAGAATAACAAGATTACACACGTAATACAAAACTGTCAAAAGCAAATCTCAATGGATATACAGTGGGCCACAAAATTGTGTATACACCTTAGAAACTTAGAGACTTTTTGCAATTACAAATTAAATATTGCTTTAAGATGATTGAATTCTTTACCTTATATACTTTAGTCTATGCTTTACCGTATTATACTTATAAAATTGTTACGTTTATTTATTTTTTACGAAAAAAAATAAAAGATCTGAGACGAGAGGAAAAACAACACCACAAAAATAAGTATACACCTTTATTAATTTCCTTTTAACGTACAAATTAATATTTTGTTGCATAACCTTTTGCTTGAATTACAGCTTGTAATCTTCTGGGCATAGATTCTACTATTGTTTTAGTGGTTTCAACAGAAATTTTAGCCCATTCTTCTCTCAGAACTTTCTTCAGAACTGCCTTGCTTGTGATTTCGTGCTCATGTACAGCTTTCTCTAATTGCGACCACAAATTTTCGATGACGTTTAGGTCTGGAGACTGGACTGGAGTGTGTAATTGCTTCTTGCAATGGTACTGCAAGTATAACTGCACAATGTTCGCTGTATGCTTGGGGTCGTTGTCCTGCTGGAATATGAAGCTTGACCCAAGCCCCAACTTACTGGCACTTTTTTTCAAGTTATCATTTAAAATCCCCAAATATACATGTTTGTCCATAATACCATCAATAAAAGGAAGCTCTCCAACTCCTCCAGCCGACATACAACCCCAAACGAGGACAGATCCACCTCCGAACTTGACTGTCTTATTGGTGTTTTTAGGTGCCAGTGCTTTCCCAGCTTCTCTCCATATTTTAAATCGTCCATCGCTTCCATAAAGATTAAACTTGCTTTCATCAGAAAATATTACAGTGTTCCAGAAATAAATAGGCTTTAAACGATGTTCTTTGACGAAAATCACTCTCTTTTGTCTATTCACATACTTGATGAGTGGCTTTCGTATTGGTGTACGGCCATGAAACCCATATTGGTGAAAGGTACGTCGAATTGTTTCAACTGAGATCTTTTTCCCGATTGTAGAGGATATCGATAAAGCTAGTTTAGAGGCACTCACCCTCGGATCTTTCTTTACTGAGTGAATGATCTTCCTCTTCGCTGTAGTACTCAGTATTTATTTACGTCCTCTTCCAGGAATATTGGCCACAGATCCATTTTTTTTATACTTATGTAGTATTGTTTGGACACAACCATGAGTTACACCAATCAACGAAGCGATTTCTCGAAGAGATTTGCCCTCTTTCAACCATTTTACAACCAATAAACGCTCAGATTCAGTAGTTTCTTTACGAGAGCTCATTTTACGATTTTTAATGAGAAAAAATACTATTTAAAAGCGTTGAAGTGCAATAGCACGTGTTATAAGCAGCAGCTTCTCCTGAAACTCTTTAAAGAAAATTTGAAACTAAAAAATTGGTGGCATAATTTACAAATATAAGAAGTGTATACTCAATTTTGTGGCATGGTTTTCTATCTTTTCTTCGAATCGCTTAACTTTTTTTTGTAATAAATAAGTTAACTATAGAATTGTGTTATTATAGGATGGTAAAGCAGAGGTTAAAGTATCTAGGATAAAAACATTTATCTATTTAAATCAATATTTAATTTGTAATTGGAAGAAGTCTAAAAGTTTTAGAGGTGTATACTCAATTTTGTGGCTCACTGTAGTAAGACTCACGAACGCATCCGACATGGATTGAATGCAGACTATTACGTCAACGTCTGGTTGATGTCAGACAGAATATTTGATTCATCGCCAAAGAGAATAAACTCCTATAATGCTTTAGAGCCGGTTTCAACGTGCGACCATTGCAAATGAGAGTATGATCCATTCACTCCGGCCTTGCACTCGACCTGTTGGATGAAGGATAAACATTTATTGCAAAAGGGTATGAGTTGCGTTAGGGATCTCATTAAGAAGATGTGTTTTGGACAGTTCGATGATGAGTAAGGAGTTATGGATGGGAGTGTTCGTTCGATTCTTGGAATTCGTATGTTCAATTCAGAGGTGGGAAGATGGGAGTCGAGCATTTTCGAAGGAGTGAACTGTTGATATGAAAAGCCAACTGAAGATTTTTTTATAAAAATATTTTTTAGTTTTCCAAACTATGAGGATTAATGTTAAAATTAAATGCTAATAAGGATATTCACTTGACTCTTCCAGTATTATAACTACTAGCAAAGATAGTGACTGAATTATAGACAACCTAAGTAAGTGTTGAGAGACTTTTCTCATCATTTAGGGTTACAAAAAACTTTCTTAGATCAGCAATGAAAGAAGATCTTATAGTAGCTCTTCTATTAATAAAAACAAATAAGATTTACAAATATGGCATTTTAGTGATTAAAATGTACAATTTTCTTTTACTAATCCTAAGTTGGTCTATAATACTTTGCTGCTTGTTAATTTAGTACTGTTGATTTCATAATATTGATATTTTTGTAAGCAACTGCAGACTGCAATGATGTCTTTAAGTGAGTGCAAATACTACACTTGTAAAATTGTAAAAATTACTTTGTTAATGAAAGAATATTTTTACAGATATACAAGATCAATAATTATTTAACAAAATCATCGCATGATATGAATGACAAGTGAAGTTGTTTATGTAAAATGCATTTTCATTAAGGAATAAGACACAGCGATATCAATTACATCTTTATTAATCGCCTGAAGCACATACATGATTTAATATCAAGGATCGCGGACTAAACGTCTAACACAAATTCTGTCAAATGCAAATCCCGACGGATGAACTGCGAGGGAACGAAGCCCACTCCTGTATGACTGTTTGATGGGAGGATTTGATTGATTGCCCAAGAGGACATCTCCTGTAAAGTTTCAACTGAGATTATTGTTAATAAATGTGAAGTAACTCACTCCAAGTCGCACCTAGCCTGCTAAATAATGAATGACCATTCATTGCATTAGTGGGAGTAAATTGGATTCGTTGATTAAGAAGAAGCCGTTATAGGATGACGTGTTATGGAGATGCATCGAGATGCTAAGAATACAATTGTTGTAAATAAGAATAAAATACCAAATGTTCTAATTTGACTACATTTTTCATTTTCACTAATTACGTAAATAAATATGAGTACAATAGATGCACAAGATAGTGTGTGCACGTATGCATAGTATATATGTGTATAAATATGCTGGTATATATATAATGTGTGTGTGTGGGCATATATGTGCATGTACATGCGTATGTATGTGCATGCACGAAAGTGCTTGCGCATGTGTATGCATATACATATATATATTTATGTTTATCTATATGCCTGTGTACGCGCATGTGCAGTACGGCAGGTGTCGTATATATCAGTGCATCTCCATAAAGTTTATATATGTGTATGCATGTGCATAAGAATATACATGCCTGTTCATGTGATGTATGTGCATGTATATTGTGCATGCATATGTTTGTATGCGTATGTGCAAGCATGTGTTTGTACGAGCTTGTGCGTGAGTGTGTTTGTACGTTTGTGTAAATGTGGTGGGTTTATGTAAATGTCCATGCTTGTGTATGTATGGGAATATTCATATATGTGTATCTATGTGCATGTTGCATGTTCATGTGTTTATCTATGTTCATGCTTCTGTATTGCTGCGTGCATATATATTTGTCTTAATGTGTCTTTATGTTAGTATATATGTTTGTATATATATATATATATGAGCATGCTCATGCACAATCATATACACTATACCCACACGCATGTACATAAATATCAATGCATGCATATAAACATACATACATGCACAATGCATGCATATCACGTACATACATGCACATGCGTATACACACACCACATGGCACATGCATATACATATGAATTTATATATACACAAAACACATGCGCATGCACGTCCTTGCAAGACACATGCGTACGCATACACATGCACATACGCTCACAAGATCATGCGCATACGTACAGATGCACAAGTACTTACGCTTGCATACGTATGTAAATGCACATGCGCATCTATGCACACGTGGATATTTACATGTGCATATTGATGCACCCATGCACGTTTGCATCAATATACATACATATACACATACAAATGAACATGCACATGTATGTACGCATAATTGCACATGAACACGTATTGATATGCTAAAGCACATACACATTTAAACGCATGCTCACGCATTTACATGCATAAATTTTCACAAGCTCATGCACATACACATATATTAACATGCTCATTCACATATTTACCAAACGTATACATGCTCATTATGCATGCATACACATGCACATGCTCTTGCATATGCATATACATACATATACACATGTACATGTTTAGAAATATGCCATACTGCATATGCGCATAGGATGTACAAATGCTCACACGCATACATTCACACACCCGAATTCAGATACATATGCACGTACATACACATATATACAAACATAGGAACATGCATTCGTTCTCCAGGGCGGAGGCGGATATACACGCACATGAAAATACAAAGTAGCGCACATACGTACATACTCGAGCATAAAGATGCAAACATACATATCCACATACAATTATGCCCAGAGGCAGGAATGGAACCTATAGCCTTAAGGAGTGATTTTTATATGTAACTGTCAAACATTTGCATAATGATTTGCACATTTGCTGGTGAAGAAAACGTTGAAAACATCCAACAAACAGTCGGATAGTGTGCGAAAGGCTTACAATGTAATCATAGCCATCGAGTTTCTTCAACTCACGTCGCTTTTGGGTGAGAATATGCGTCCTTTTTTAACAAAAGTTGTATTATTAGCACTGCATAATGAGATGGACATCCAATTGCAATTTGAAAATATTCCTGAAACTTTATTTTCCACCACATTCTTTTTGTTAAACATAAAACCTAATCTCATATAGCTTAATTTTTTTTTTAATATGTTCCGTTTTTTAAACTGAAATTGATTTCCTTTTCTTTTCAACAAGATTAAAAATCAATTTATTGAAACCCAAACTTAAATAAATATAAAGTTAATCTACTACATGGAAGTGTTTGTCCAAACTCTATAACGACAAATAATTGAATTTTTATATGGGGAAAATAATCCGGGGATCCAAAAAACATTCCTCCGGGCATTCGCTTAAACGACACGGCACATCCATCAAAATATCATACATCACGGAAATGAACTAATACCTCAAATCTCCGATGCATCATTTTTTTCATCATTATTGCATACACTCTATCGTTCCTCTGGGCATCATAGATCATGGGAACTTTTTTTCAAGGCATCATTTGTCATTTTCGGTGTCTGGAAATTTGGAAGAGGGTTTAATTTAATGCATCTATATGTTTTATCGTTGGGGATAAAGGCGGATTTGCTTGTAAAAGCCACTGCAGGAAAGTTGTTCAATTAGTTTTTATTGTCACATCAAAAGGGTTTAAGTTTTTTTAGTGATTAAAATATATGACATACTGAGCGATTTGTAAGTAAGCTAGGATCAAAAGTCACATGGATTAGTTTAAGTTTATTTGAAAATTAAACAACAATTTGTAAAATACACAAAAAAAAAAATGAAATACTGTCTTCTTAAAAGTAATTAATTAAAAATCTTTTTTTATATTAGCGCCCTTCATGTTCTACTTGTGTACGCCCGACTTGTGGCTCAATGTAAAGTACGCAGCTGGTTAACATTAGGGCGCATCTCCAATCCGTTGACGGCTTTGTTGTAAACACTGTTTCAAAAAACGGCGAGACTCGATGGAGTTTGGAATGCTCAGCATCTTGCTCGTTGGTCAGACGTTGGGAAATTGTTTTGGGTTTTCTCACATACGATTCGCTAATGCGGCGTAGTTCCCCCTAAAAGTCCTCCCGGGCTTCCTTCCTTCTTCAGCGACACGGAACCAAGTCAGACTTCTACATACGGGTACACCATCGTGCGCAGTTCTTAAACATATACTTTTTTGGTTAAGTTTTACAGCATATTTACACTGTTAAAAATTGAAATTCTTCATTTCGTATTTCAGTTATGGCAAGCCAATTTTTTTTTCTTAATATTGAAGATAATCATTAATTACTTCATGTTGTATTATAGAGTATTATATCTTCATGCTGTATAATAATTTTTTAATAAGCCTTGTTAATAAATACGAAATTTTCTATCACATATCCACATAAATTTTAACATTTTACGCATGCACTTTTTGTTGTTTAGTTTTTACACCAGATTTACTCTATTAAAAAATAGGAAAAATATAATATATTCTCAAACTACTAAAAATATTTTGTTAATTCTTATTGGGTTTAATTTTTTTTAAGTTTCTTTATTTAATATCATTTTATATTTTTAAAGAAGACTACGCATGATTTAAATCTTTTCAAATAACCAAAAGCTTTATTTTAAAGAACAAATAGGAATCAATCTTACTTTATGCACTTTTCCCAGAAACATTAAAAGATTAATGTGAATTTAGTTTTTTTTAAGAATAAAAAAAAAAAATAATGCAAAACAAACAGCACAAACTTGCATCTTGCAGCTTAGAGACGTATTAAATTTGAAATTGTTTGACTTTAAAAATGTTCTAACTATAAATTCTTAAATGAATGTCATTTTTTAAAATATAAACACGTTCAGCTGAAAAGATTTCCCTCTAAAATATATATTTTTCCATGAATAGAATACTAAGAAACTTTTGCTTTTCCATCATTTATTCTTTCTAAACGATGCATTAAGACATTTTAAATGTTATATTTAGAAATTCTTCAGCACCCCTCCCCCAACTCCTGTCCCCTAATAAAAAATAGAAATTTAATTAAAGAGAAAGAAAAGAAATTTTTAGAAACTATTAAAAATAGAAGTTCGATTATTTTGCGAATATTCAAATATATTTTTCCTTCAAAATGGATTTTCCATATACCTTGCCTTTAAATAAAACAGCAAAATCTCCAAATTGGTTTATTTAATTAAATATAGTGTATATTTAAAAGAAATCCATTTACACTGTACATGCAAATCTCATTTAATGAGGGGTTTTCTTAAAGGTTGGAAAAAAAGGAATAAAATTGTTTTGAAAATTCATTTATATTCAACAATTCGATGCATTAAGCAAAGTATAACGGATTTAAAATATTATTTTATTATGAAAGAATATCTATTTTAAAGTTGATTGAATAGGATAATGAGGCGTATTGTATTAGGTCTTCTTTTTTAAAATAAAGAGATCAACTGTCAATGAAGGTAATGAAAAAGTTTTTATGCTGAATTAATTGAATGGTATTGAATGTTAAAAAAAATTATCGTATCTTAATAAATTGACATTTAATTTGTTGTACTATATTTTGATCGTAAATTTAAGAGGATTTAAATAAATAAAGTAATTATGGTTCAATTACTATTCATAAAATTTAATACATTATAAATGTTGAATTAAGCATATTGTGACCTGCCCTCTGGCGGCCTGATGGCAAATTGGCTAGAGCTCTGGTCTTTGGTATCACAGGCTTCAGGTTCGAATAACGACTGGAGCTGGATGTTTGTGAGTGGTTCGGATTCCGCGTTAAACTGTAGTATAATTCCCGTCTTAATAGTCTAAAGTATGCAAAACATAACCGAAGCAAAATCTGGTTTCCGGTGCCACAGGGTTCGAGTACCGACGATGCATTGGCTGTTTATAATGGTTCGAGAATCCACTTTTATTAGTAGGTCCCTGTCTAACATGACTGTTATGCGTTGGGTGGATAACACTACCCCCTAAAAAGAAAAGCGTTTCATATTTCGAAATCTGCCAATAGGCAGACGGCCCTGGCCCATCAAGGGGCCGTTGCTCCAATGAAGAATAATAAGAATATTTCATGCTATTTTTTATGTAGACTTCGGCTAACAGGACAAGTTTGATTCAAGCAAGAGCAAGTCGAAATTAACAAAAATGTTCGTGCAAAATTTATTTCTTGATAAAAATGGCAGCATAATTTTAAACAAAACGACACAGTTGATGAAAATAACTATAATTACTATAAATATAACTATATAATAAAGATACTATAACTGTAAATATATAATAAAGATACTATAACTGTAACTATATAATAAAGATACTATAACTGTATAATGACCAACGGCCATACTATGCTGAATATACCGGTTCTCGTTAGATCACCGAAGTCAAGCATCATTGGGCGCGGTCGGTACTTGGGTGGGTGACCACCTGGGAACATCGCGTGCCGTTGGCATTCACAAATTTGGGACCTGAATGGCCGAACGTTTGGCGCTCGGTGCCACAGGTTTCGGGTTCGAATCCCGGTGGTGCCATGGATATTTGCAGTGGTTCGGAATCCACTTTAAGCCGTAGGTCCCGGTCTCCTATGACCGTAAGAGCGTCACGGAGCCAAAGTCAGACTTCTACCTACGAGTGCTCCATCACAAGAGAAGCTGCTTCCTTCCCCTTCAATCATGAGTACGTATGGGCTCGTGGGCTTGGCCAGCCAAGTGGGATAAGAAACAACAAAACAACAACACTGTATAATGATTATAATTTTATTTCAGAATAAAAATGAGATTTTTCAAAAGAAAATCTTTCGAAATTCTATATATTTTTATTTTTAAAGATTGCTGTTGTGCTTTGTTCTTGCATTAAATTTTAAATTTTATAGATACTCTATATATAATCCATCCGATTATTTACTTTGTTTTAAATAAGTAATTTATTTATGTCTATTTTCATTATTTACTATTTTTTGGCACTGAAAAATATATTTCAGTAAATTAATTTTTAACATCATGATTTAATGAAATGGTACATAGTTCTAAAATATGACTACCTACAATTATGCAGATCATTTAAAATAATTGATAAAATAAATTAAAATATCCTCGATATATTAAGTAAATGTATAACTTTTATTAGTTTGTTTGTGCATTTACGTAATTAAAATGAAGAATAGAGTCACTTCTAAGCGTTAAAGCTAAGCTAATTATCAATTTTATTAATATTGTAATAATTCTTTAGAAGAAATAAGGGAAATAATTTTATAAACTTACTAAACGGCATGTTTTAAAGATTCATTTATTCATTAAAAAGGCAATAAAAATGTCTTTTAAGATGACATTACGATAAAATTCCTTTAATATATTTTGTAATAAATACAGAGTTTTGAGAATTAAGAATTTCTTACGTTTAATAATTAATAAGCTTTATGATAATTAATGGCTGTTAAAAAAATTGAACCTGTTATTAATTCGGTAAAAAATTAATAAAAAAATTTTGAACGAATAATGATTCTGAACGAGCAACAAAAAATAATGATTCTAAACGAATAAAGCTTTAATTAAATTATGTATAATTTTTTAATGATTCTCTTTTGGTGAGTAATAAAATTTTAGCTTATTTTTAGTGTAAAATTGATTAAAAAAGTACTTTAAGGGTTTAAAATCTTTTATACGCAATTTTTTAGGGAAAAATTTCTGTTATAGCTGAAAAAATGTTTAACGTCCTATTTATGCAAAGAACATCTATTTCTTATATTCATGAAAAATTTAAAACAGTAACACTGTAAAAACTGATAAAAATGAGTCATAATTCAATATATTTATTTATTTGTAAAAACAGTAGTTTATGAGGGTAAAATGTGACCAATTTAAAATAATTCAATATAGTTTTTTATCTCGTATCAAAGCAGTTAGTTTAGCGCGCATGCTTTAATAAACTGAGCATTAGGGAGAAAAAGCTAACATTTACGATTTATGCAAAAATATTCTTTGTAAGTGGAGTAAGATATTTTTAAATAAAATGTATTTTGCAAATCTTTGCAATAACTTTAAATTTGTATTAAAAATTCCTTCGAATTTCTTTGGAATGCTAAAGTAGTTGCATTACATTTGAACTTCAAAAGGATGAGTTATATTTGATATTCAGAGAAATAAAAGGAAATTTAGATTTTATTCATTATCTATGAAACGATTTTTCTTAATATGTAAATCGAAATATATGTATACATTGGAGTTACTATTTTATTAACTTTCTATTTATTTTTCTACTAAATTAATATTTTATTAATCACTTAGCTTGCTTATAAAAATCACCATTAAATATTTTTGAATATTTTAAACTAGCTTCAAAAAGGAAATTTATACTTTACACTCTGTAAAGAGTTGGATATTAAGTTCCTCATCTTAAATTCTTGTTATGTTTATTTATTATTCTGAATATTTAGATAAACAACATGATATTTTCTTGCATTTTTAATACTTTTTACTGATTTAATATAAACTATTTTCATCTTAAATCTTTAAAAATATAGAAAACTAAATATGTAAGACCAGAGTAAATCCAGAATATTTTATGTTTAACGTGTCGTTTTATGTACAGTTGCGAACTTTGTATGCTATAAAAATGGAGATATTCTTTATTTATTCTTCATAATTTTTTATAAGTTCCAGTTAAGAAATGCAATACTTTTTTAATATATTGCAAATAAGTTTTGTTGATATTAAATAAGTTGATATGTAAATCACAAATAAAGATTCATTAAAAAAAATATATTTACTAGATTTTGTTAATGTTCAGTGGATAATATTACATTTTGTTCTATGACTATTTCTTCAAGTATTGAAAATATTAAAATGTTAAGCTTGATATTTATACTTGAATCAAGGAAATATTTTGAAGAAATCTATTAAAAAATATTGAAGATATTTCAAATTATAAAGACGATCATTGTGTATTTGAAAAGACGACAATTTGCCAGGTTGACGGAGAGCCTTGATTGCATAGCAACCTCTATGTCCTGCTTTGTGAATGAGAGCTTATGCTTAAGCTTTAAGCCCGTTGATGATTAGAGAGAAAAAGAGTAAGATATATATATATATATATATATATATATATATATATATATCTTACTCTTTTTCTCTCTAATCATATATATATATATATATATATATATATTACTGTTTTTCAATCTAATCAAAATTATATATATATATACATAATTTTCTTATTAATTAAAAAAATAATAAAAACATTTGTGAATAAATTAATTATTTCAATTAATTAATAGAAAAGAAGTAAGATATCTTACTACTATTACATATATATATCTTACTTATTCACAAATGTTTTTATTATATATATATATATGTATATAAGATAAGATATAAGATAAGATAAAGATAATATATATATATATATATATCTTACTTCTTTTCTATTAATTAATTGAAAAAATTAATTTATTCACAAATGTTTTTATTATTTTTTTAATTAATAAGAAATTATACATATATATATATATATACATAATTTTTTTATATGATTATTACTATTATTATTTTTAAATAATGAATTAAAGTTTAAAAGGGAAAATAAAATAAATGGTAATAAAAAAAAAGAAACAAAAACAGTTGAAGAGTTGAAATTAGGACTCAGCTGTGAAACTGCATTGTAATTCGAAAAGGAACATATTGAAACGCTAATGAATAATATTCAGAACAGCCAGAGGTTTTTTTTGCAATTTTTGAAATCGGAAATGTGGTTAATTGGAACGTCTTCAATCAATTAAACGGAGGCTTTAATTAATAGAAGATGTTTTTAATTTTTTGATATTGTTCATGTTTTGATTTAATTTTTGATTTATTTTTAATCTTGATCAATTTTTTAAATATATTTTCAAGTTAAAAATAATTATACTAATACATTTTAGTGATCCTTTTTATTGTTTATTTATATGAAAACAAAAATATATACTTAAAATGTCTTATGTGTGTATTTTTTTTTGTTCTAATGCAGCTGGCAAACACTTACACCGTTTGGTCTTGGATGCCTTAAGGCAAGCGCTGCACAGACGTACTCACTTTGCATGACCCAGGGGGCGCGTGTAGCTTGAAGATAAGCCACGGACGCGGAGTAACAATGCCCCCGCAACGCTCTACGATCCTATTAGGACCGGGACCTATGGTTTAAAGTAAATTCCGAACCACTACAAACATCCATGGCACTGCCGGGACTCAAACCCGAAACCTGTGGTACCGAGCGGAAGCGCGATAGCCACTCGGTCATTCAGGTCCCTTAAGTGTGTACTAAATACTTATTTTTTTGTTGTTGGTGAACATCGGTGAGCCGCTTGCTCGATTTATGTGTTCCATTAACAGCCAAACCGATGGGTTTTGAAGGGAGGACATTTAGGGACCCAAATTTGGGTGTCGTATGCAGGAACGCCCTAGAAATCTTCCAATAGGCAGATTTTCTTTTTAGTCTCCCCATTTCAATTCCACACCTAGGGCCCTAGGAGCGGAGTATAGTTAGTAAGGTGAGGGTTGGAACATGTGCAGTTAATAGGTGTAGCAATGTATTTAGAAAAGTTAGGGTTGAAACATCGATGAGCATAGTCATGAATAGCCCAACGACTGTTGATGGCAGTGGTTTCCAGGAGGGCTTTTAAGGGTTTTCTATCTAATGCAGCTGGCACTTAGACAGCTTCGTCTTGAACGCCTTAAGGCAAGCGCTGCACAGACGTTACTCACTTTGCATTACCCAGGTGGCGCGTGTAACTTGAAGATAAGCCACGGACGCGGAGCAACAATGTCCCCGCAACGCTTTACGATCCTATTAGGACGTTACCTACGATTTAAAGTGGATTCCGAACCACTACAAACATCCATGGCATCGCCGGGACTCGAACCCGAAACCTGTGGTACTGAGAGCCAGAGAGCTAGCTACTCGGCCCTTCAGGCCCGGGCTTTTAGGGATAAATGCCTTGAATTTCAATTTCGTATGGAAGAAAACTATGAAAATGCCCACCAGGAAAATCTGAATATCGATGGGAGATGGTTTACACATTGTCAAATTCACCATCGAATCGGCTCTTTTCTGAAAGTTTTGAATGCAACGGACGCCACCAATGGATTCGTACCTGATCTCTCTTGCTGAATTAGTTGTGGACCTAATCAGTGAGTTATGATCCATGCAGTTATATAATATTGGAAGGTCAGCCAATGATTTCTCTGTAGAATTGGGTTTAAAATTCGGCAAGTAAAGCCGCCTCGAAGGAGCTTTTGACCATACTGCCATTGGGCATGAGAAATCCATAAACCGGTAAGTTTTTTTTGTTAAACTAGAGGAAGGAGAGGTGGCTGAGAACCATCTGATATCCTCCATTTGAATACATATTCAGAACTTTATTGGCAAAACACAGTGTAGCTTGATGCTTTCTAAGTAAAGCTGATATTGCTATAATTACCTGGTGTCGGAAAATAAGCAAACTACAATCATCAATTCTTGAATAATATGTAATTAGTTTATTTATCACATGTTAAATTAGTTATTTTTTCTAGATTATTATCATTAAGACACATTAATAAGCTTAAATTTAATAAGATTATTGGTTTTTTTTTTGGTTTTTTTTGCAGCAAATGAAATAAAAGCGCTTTTGTTCGAGCAATTAAAGCAATTTATTCATTTTTATCCGACTTTTTATGAATAATGTAGTTATTAAAATCAATTATTATTTTTTTTAAACTTTGAAAAAAAATTAAGGTATTAAAACGATCCTAATTAGATTTAAATTCTAATCTTATAAAAGTAACGCATGGAATTAAATTTTCCTTTTGAGCTTAACTATTTTTTTTATTTTCTTTCTAAATGACTAATTATGTATGACACTGCACTGTGTGGGTGTTATTTAAAATAACTATTAAGGATTCTTTATTGAAGATCTAAAAGTAGTATGCACTATTTTTGCTCCGTCCAAATTAAAAACTTGCATTGACGCCTACTAAACAAACTGCGGAATGGAATGCGATTTTGTTTGTTGATTATTTTTTTAAGATTAATATAAAGTACAAAGTCTATCTTTTCACTTTACATTATTAAACAGTGTGTAAAATGATGAATTGTATCCAAACTTTTGCTAGCTTCAAGATAAAAGGAATCATTGTTTCGATTAAATAAAAAAAAATGTCAGTGAGATATAATGGAATATTCTTAATACATAATTAAATATTGAAGTGCAATCACAAGTGTCAGATTTCCTGCTCTAGGTAACATTGAATTTTAGTTATTAATATTTTTTACATTGAACTATTTTGTTAGTATGATCATGGCATCTAATTCAGACATCATTTTTAGTTAAAATGAAATGGATTATTTACCAATTAGCAAATATATTTCTGAGTTTTCCGGGTTTGTAATACATTCAACTTCTGTCATTTTTAATTAAAAGAAATTATGATTTTAATCTATCTAAAAAAATTTAAGTCATTGAATCTTAAAACCACACGTTACTTTGAAGTCATTAAAAAATTTTTTTTTTGTTCTAATGCAGCTGGCAAACACTTAGACAGCTTGGTCTTGGATGCCTTAAGGTAAGCGCTGCACAGATGTTACTCACTTTGCATTACCCAGGGGGAGCGTATAACTTGAAGATAAGCCACGGACGCGGAGTAACAATGCCCCTGCAACGCTCCTATTATGATCGGGACCTACGGCTTAAAGTGGATTCCGAACCACTACAAACAGCCATTGCACCGCCGGGACTCGAACCCGAAACCTGTACCGAGTGCCAGAGCGCTAGCCACTCGCCCATTCCGGCCCCTTATTAAAATACAGTGGGCAACAAAATTGAATATACACCTTAGAAACTTGGAGACTTTTTGCAATTACAAATTAAATATTGCTTTAAGATGATTGAATTTTTTACCTTGTATACTTTAGTCTATGCTTTACCGTACTATACTTATAAAATTGTTACGTTTATTTATTTTTTACGAAAAAAAATAAAAGATCTGAGACGAGAGGAAAAACAACACCACAAAAATAAGTATACACCTTTATTAATTTCCTTTTAACGTACAAATTAATATTTTGTTGCATAACCTTTCGCTTGAATTACAGCTTGTAATCTTCTGGACATAGATTCTACTAGTATTTTAGTGGTTTCAACAGAAATTTTAGCCCATTCTTCTCTCAGAACCTTCTTGAGAACTTCCTTGCTTGTGATTTCATGCTCATGTACAGCTTTCTCTAATTTCGACCACAAATTTTCGATGACGTTTAGGTCTGAAGACTGGGCAGGAGTGTGTAATGCTTCTTGCAATGGTACTGCAAGTATAACTGCACAATGTTCGCTGTATGCTTGGGGTCGTTGTCCTGCTGGAATATGAAGCTTGACCCAAGCCCCAACTTACTGGCACTTTTTTTTCAAGTTATCATTTAAAATACCCAAATATACATGTTTGTCCATAATACCATCAATAAAAGGAAGCTCTCCAACTCCTCCAGCCGACATACAACCCCAAACGAGGACAGATCCACCTCCGAACTTGACTGTCTTAAGGGTGTTTTTAGGTGCCAGTGCTTTCCCAGCTTCTCTCCATATTTTAAATCGTCCATCGCTTCCATAAAGATTAAACTTACTTTCATCACAAAATATTACATTGTTCCAGAAATAAAATAGGCATTAAACGATGTTCTGTGGCGAGAATCACTCTCTTTTATCTATTCACATACTTGATGAGTGGCTTTCGTATTGGTGTACGGCCATGAAACCCATATTGGTGAAGGGTACGTCGAATTGTTTCAACTGAGATCTTTTTCCTGATTGTAGAGGACATCGATAAAGCTAGTTTAGAGGCACTCACCCACGGATCTTTCTTTACTGAGTGAATGATCTTCCTCTTCTCTGTAGTACTCAGTATTTCTTTAGGTCCTCTTCCAGGAATATTGGCCACAAATCCAGTTTTTTTATACTTCTGTAGTATTTTTTGGACACAACCATGAGTTACACCAATCAACGAAGCGATTTCTCGAAGAGATTTGCTCTCTTTCGACCGTTTTACAACCAATAAACGCTCAGATTCAGTAGTTTCTCTACGAGAGCTCATTTTACGATTTTTAATGAGAAAAAATACTATTGAAAAGCGTTGAAGTGTTACAAGCAGCAGCTACTCCTGAAACTCTTTAAAGAAAATTTGAAACTAAAAAAAGTGGTGGCATAATTTACAAATATAAGAAGTGTATACTCAATTTTGTGGCATGGTTTTCTATCTTTTCTTCGAATCGCTTAACTTTTTTCGTAATAGATAAGTTAACTATAGAATTGTGTTATTATAGGATGGTAAAGCAGAGGTTAAAGTATCTAGGATAAAAAAATTTATCTATTTAAATCAATATTTAATTTGTAATTGGAAGAAGTCTAAAAGTTTTAGAGGTGTATACTCAATTTTGTGACTCACTGTATAAAAACACACATTATTTTGAAGTCATTAAAACATAAAAGCACACATTTTAAAGTCATTGAAACATAAAACCGCATTATTTTGAAGTCATTGAAACATAAAACCACAGATTATTTTGAAGTCATTAAACAAAAATACACATTATTTTGAAGTCATTGACACAGAAAACACAGATTACATTGAAGTCAATGAAACTTAAAAACACGCATTATTTTAAACACTTAAATAAATATTTTGATGGATAATTTTATATTTTTGAACTTATATATTTTTTTCTAATATTTATCACGTACTTGAATACTCCAGTTGAAGTATGACGCAATAACTGCTTTGCAAAACAAATAGATTCTGTGTTGAATATCATGGGATCTTCCCTCAATTCGGATTGCTTAATGAAAGTTTTTTAGGTTTTTGTATACTAACATGCAAATAAAATTGCTTTCACCCCGAAAAGTAGTTCTGGAAAACTCCGCCTTCTCTGTATTATTTATAAAACAGTTATTCATAAACAAAGTTCTAAACGAAAGAACAAATTCCAAATATTTTTTGGTTATAAAATATTTCATTTATTAAAAAGAACTAAAGTATTTTAACAGAATTTTAACGGCTTTGCAATAGAATAAATCTGAAAACTATTAATAATTAATTTTGATAAGTAATTAAAACAAAAAATAAGGTAAATAAATAATGCGTTTTATTTGTTGTTAAAAAATCAAATATATCTCCAAAATATAAGCCATAATCTAATCAAAAATTCAATGTGCTTATAAATAAGGACATCAAAGGATTCCCCTGATAACAGTTTAAACAGATATTCTATAGTCAGTTGCAAACTCTATAACCAGATACACGTAATCATTTCCTCGTATATGAATATAAATGCACCATGCCTTTTATGCGGCACATTAATCTGGAAGACAGTTTGGGCATTCTAGTCCCCCGAAATTCTTTGCAATTGACAACCAATAGCTTTGCCTGATACCATACATTCAAAATCCAACCAACTCTTAACTAAAGCCACATGAATAATGTTGCATTCCAGAAGGCAATTTACTCGCGTAACTGCAAATCCTGGAGTTATCCTTTGGCAGGAATGCTACCGAAAGGGGTCTCATTCATGTAAGGGGTTATGATTCACGATTTTAAAGCCCTTGATGTGATGAAATGGCCGTTTTAAATCTACTTTCATGGCTTCATTTATCCTTGCGTGCTGGCTACTTCATCACACGCTTACGGATGCGAGCGACTGTTGAATTAAAATTCCCCAGCAAGGCATAAGCAAGATATTATATTCTCATTCGTGTAGGAAGAAACTTGTTTGCTATATTTCCTGATGTTTATGTGGGTTCTTATGATTAACATATGTTTTAAAGCAAATATAAATGCACATTTTCTTAAGATTATTTTAATTTTGATGTAGTATATTTATAATATGAATAAAACGTATTAAGGAATATTGCCATTTAATATTTATTGTGAAATTTTGCAGGTTTTATTCGTTTTTTCTGTTTAATTGATAATTTTTCTCTCTCTTTAATTGTGTTTCTTTTGCTTTCATATAAGTAATCATCTGCTGTTAAATAGGTTTTGATTTAAAGAGGACATAGAGGTTGTGTCAGTGTTTAAGAGATAATATGTATCACGCACTGACAGAGGAATACATACAAAATCGTACTTTACATAGGCTTATATACAAGTCTAAATTCTCTACGCGCTGACCATTATTTATTTTTATAAATTGGAAAGTTTTTTTTAAACATCCCTTAAAAGAACCTCATTAAGTTACTGGGTAGATCTTAAAATAAATGTCTGAAGGAACATGTAAAAGGAACAACAATCTTTCTTTGCTTTCTCAATCTTTTTGTTGCCATTTATTTAGACAGTCATAATCTATTTATGTCAATATTTTTTATGTTAACATTCAAGTTTCAAATCACGTCAGAAGTACTGGATATGGCTGCTTGTGCAAACTGTAAACACCATTTTGGTTTGCATATGAGAGTAATTGGATGAATTTTTTCCCTCTGTAAATAGTTATTTAGGTTTATATTTTAAAAGTATTATACAACGTGGAGGTATATTTTTTAAATAGTTGTGGGGAAAGAAAAACAATAGGTTGATTAAGATGAGAAGTATTTTTCTTCTTTGCAAAAGTATATGAGATTTTATGAAGTGATCGTTAATTATGTGTAGATAGAGCACATAAAATATAATGTAAATGAATTAAAACTGTGCATTTATATATGATTTTAATTGAAATAATTCAATGAAAATGTGCTGTTTTTTATCGGGAACATTTAAGCCTTGAGTGTTACTTCTGTTTAATAACATTTCCGTTCTGATCAAAATGCAAATGCAGTTCTGCAAAACTGATCATAAATGCAAAGGAAAAAGTAAACAAGTATTGACATTAACATTGTTATTAATGAATTAATGAATGTAATATTAAATATAATTTCTAAACTTTTAAATATATAAAACAAAAATTTGGTTAGTTTAAACCATAAAAATGTTATACAGGTTAGAAATAATCTTGCAAAAAAAAAAAAAAAATACTAATGATGTGCATATAAAAATATATTGTGAATTTTAAAAGTTTCTATTTAACTTTGCCAGTGTATATTTTGTTCTTTTCAATTTTTATATTTTCTTAGCAATACAATAGCTGACTTCTCTTTTATTTTTACATCAGTAACGGAGTTGTACCTACTGTATTATCCCGATCACCATTACAAATATATACGTCGTTCAGGAATATATTGCAAATATCAACCTATTAGAAAACATACCAAAACACCATTTTGGTAATTAATTAGTTCATATTGTTTTATAAGAATGGAAGCTGCATTATGCAATCAATCTTCCTTCCATAAAAGACATCCATTAATATATTTCTACCAAAATGTCTTAACAATTACAATCAATTGCATCACTGGAAAAAGAAAACAGTTTATCTGATTTTTTATTAAGAAAAGATCGACAAAAATACTGATGTAATTTTTTAAATATCTCCGTCATATTAAATCTTCCATGGCCTCACTTTTCCCTTTATTGAAGCCCATGACATTTTAACCATTCGTTCCCTTATCTATTTAAAACTCAAGGACAAACCATTTGATTTTGTCTTACCAACACTTCTTATGGGAAAAATGATCCTCAGGGCTAAAGAGTTTCAAGAACCTAATAAAAAATGCAATATGATTAGATATTTTGAGCTGGAATTTTGTCTGGATATAGTTTAGGTCTTTCACATTTTAATACAGAAATATTTCCTGCGAAAAGTTGAAAAATTTTATAATCAGTTTAAATACTTATTTTATTCCCATTGGTATTTTTTGGCCATTTTGACAAGAATTTTTCATCTGATATAACATTCATTGAATAAAATATGATCAATAATAATAATTTATGTTTTAGTTGATTGATTAATTTCTTAATATAGTTCCTTTTTCGAATAGCAGAATTAAATATTTGACTATATAAAACGTAAGTATAAGTAAAGTAAATAAATTAGTAAAGTATTATGTAAATACCTACACTCTCTTTTTGACTTTTTTTTATATTTAAATTGATATGTTTTTAAAATATAAGAGAATAACTAAAAATATGAGATAAAATGTTTAAAAATATAATTACATTCAGTTTTCTACATAGCTTGTCATCCCTTATACCTCAAGTGAAAGGTTTTCACCTATCAATTGAAAAGCCTTTTGTTCTCGTTTATCATATTACGGTTTTTAATAGTACCTGGATCTTTCCATTCCTGAGGGTCGTGTCTCCCATAGGACAAAAACAAATGGCTTGTCCTTGAATTAAATAGATAAAGATTTGAAAGAGTGTCATAGGTTTTATCCTCATTTTTCCTTTTTATCTTTCATTTTGAGTGTGTCAAGTCGTGCCTATTTTTCTTGAAGAGTTGTAACATTATTTAAAAGATTTATAATTTATTTACTTTATATATATGTATACATGTAACTATGTATGTATGTATAATCGGAAAGTGGATGCATTGTGGCTTCATGTAGCGTTTTGTTTCAGAATAATTTGTATACGACAATCTAAAGTATACATATTTAGAAATGTTATCAATAATTTTTATCCTGATTTAATTAATTAATGAATTAATTTGTGTGAACATTAGAATATTAAGTATAATATTATGATCTATCAGCAGAGCTTTTAGATCACCAAACAAAAAATGCTGGTTATCTGTAGTTAATAATTGTATCATATTGGGAAATACAAAATATTGGACTGCCATTTACTTTCCATTACTGTTTTGCAATATATGCTAAAAATATGTTATATTTTGAGATAAGATATATTGCTGTAGGGTGGCTTGATGGTCGAGTGACTAGCTCTCTGGCATTCGGTGCCACTTGGTGGATTTGGGTTCAAATTCCGACAATACAGAAAGTCCTGAAATGGGGATCTGTAATGGGTAAAATTATTTTTCCATGTATTTGACAATAAGCAATGAAGATATATCAGCAGCAGAGATGTCGCGTGATCCCTTATTCATGTCGCATCTGCCACTTCTTGCCTCTCCCTTTATTGAGTCGAGTCACGACGGGCGGCAAATAAAAAAGCGAGAAGCCCCCTAATCCGATTGAGAAAAGTAATTCGCTGAAAAAAATAAATGACGGAAAAGGACTTCATTTAGTTTCAGGATGGTAATCAGCTCGAGTTCTCTGAAAAATCGACATGCAAATGAATGCGTATTTATTCTTATGTTAATTGGCTAATGTAAAAGAAAGACTGGAAATTGCACAGTGTTAGAATAAATGAATTTTGTTGAGTTCACTACAAAAGGTATTATTTGTAACGATATTTGCTATATATTAATTATATCAAAATAAAAATAATTGAATTTTGCATTTGAAAAAAATTTGGCACAAAAGAAAGTAAATTATAATAATAAAGTTTGTGAATATTGAACCATTTCATTCGGAAACTTTTGTATTATCATTCTCTTTAAGTATACTACAAAGAATATAACAAATGTATTCCTAAAAAAAAGGTATTTTTTTAATGAGATATAATTAAAAAGTTATACAGCAATCTTCCACATTTGTTAAAGAAAAATTATGCATATATATAAATAATAATTGCATTAATAACGTATTTTTTAAAGTAGGAAAAAATAAAATAATTTTGAATTTAATCAAATGGCACAATGGTACACGTACTTACTTAATGAATATGAAACAAACAGAGAATTCATTAGGTTTATAATCGTAACAATTTTAATGATGAAAAGCTTCTAATGATGGTTTTCCTAAAGTTCAACGAGCAATTTTTTCACTAATTTTAAAGGATAAATATTTTCTTTTCCAAGGAACACTGACTACGCATACACGTAAGATTTTTTCCGATGATAATTCATGAATAATGAACAAAAAGAGAATACATTATGTTTATAGTCTTAACAATTTTAATAAGGATTTTTTCTAAACATGCTTTTATTTAATTACAAAATTTTCCATTTGGAGTGCTTCAGTTAATTTCAAATGTAGTATAGCGCCATTTTAGTGTATAGAGACATTACTTTTTTAATACTGACTTTCCTCGTTTAAATATAACTTTCATGTAATATCCATATTCCCTGTATAAGATTTGATAAATTTTAATGATGGTTTTGCTAAACTCTCAACATTTCTTTTTCTTTAATTTTAAGGAAGAAATATTTCTTTCCAAAGAATAGTGATTACAAATCTATGTAAGATTTTTCTAAGATTATAATTAAAGAATATGAAACAAATAGATAATACATCGTGTTTACAGTAACAATTTTAATAACGATTTTTCATAATATGTTTTTATTTAATTACAAAATTTTCCATCTGCATATCTGCAGTAAGTCTCAAAAATAATTCAAAGCCATTTTACTATAGATAAACGTCCCATTTATGATATACCTATATATAATAGCACTGGCTGCTACAGATATTTGCCCCCTTTGCGACTACGGTGGGCCCACGACTGGCCAGCATATCATCATATACCCTATTATTCTTAACTTT
Organism: Caerostris darwini; assembly: GCA_021605075.1. Taxonomy (NCBI): domain Eukaryota; kingdom Metazoa; phylum Arthropoda; class Arachnida; order Araneae; family Araneidae; genus Caerostris; species Caerostris darwini. Next base: position 31,945 of record BPLQ01000695.1, read on the forward strand.
TTGCCTTTTTTGTTACTGACAATACCTTACTACTGTGCAAAAAAAGTAAAACCGATTTTCAATTTAAATTACCCGGCCATATATAATTTTGATTTATTTTTCTTTTTTAGGTTGTTGGCACTGCCCTTGACATCTGTGTGAAATTTTCCGTGTTTCATTAATTTATTATTGTTTGAGTTATGATTGGTTTCGTGAGACCCTAAAAGTGATTCTGGCGATTTTTGAAATGTCTGAATTAATTGAGCAAAGAACTTGCATTAAATTTAGTTTGCGGAATGAATATTCGTGCGGAAATGTATAGAATGTTGCAGTAGGCATTCGGTGAGCATTCCTATATTGGAAAGAAATGTTTGCAAGTGGTATAAACAATTCAAAGAAGGCAGAGAAAGCGTTGAAGACGAAGAGCGCTCTGGTCGACCCTCACATCAACCGACGAAGCTCATGTCCAAAAAATTATAGATTTGGTCCTTGCAAACAAAAAGATTTTCAATTAGAAACCTTGCTGCTGATGTTGGAATTTCAAAAGGAATCTATCAATTGCATTTTAAAAGATGTTTTGGGCCACAAACGCGTCAAATCTCAATTTGTACCGAAAACACTATATTATTTGGAAAAACATCATCGCGTTTAAGTGTGGGAAACAATACTTTCTGACTATCAGGACAAGTTGAAATTCTTCATAACTGGAGTTGAGATTTGGATTTATGCTTACGACCCGGAAACAACCGATCAATCTAGCGAATATCGTGACAAAGGTGAAGCAAGACTAAAAAGAGCATACCAAACTCGATCAAAAATCAAGGACATGTTGTCTGTTTTCTTCGATTACTGTAGTGTGGTATATTATGAATTCCTTCCGCCGGGTCAAACTGTCAACAAGGAATATTATTTGAGTGTTATGCGTCGTTTTCTTGAAGCTATTCGCAAAAAGATGCCATATTTATGGAAGGACAGCTCTTGGGTTTTGCATCACGATAATGCACCAGCTCACACTGCATTGATTCTTCGTGAATGTTTTGCCAAAATTGAAACCCATATCGTTCAACAACCACCGCTTCATACCTAAACTCAAAATACCACTTCGGGGACACCGTTTTGAGTCGATTGAAAAGATTCAACGTGAATCGGCGTGCGATTTGAAGGCCATCCCGCCCAATGACTTTTTAGCATGCATTGAAGATTGGAAAAAAAAGTTGGCATAATTGCAGTGTTTCTGGGGGAGATTACTTTGAAGGGGATGAAATAAATTTGGAAGAATAAATTAAAAGTTTTTGAAAAAAAAGGGGTTACAGTAATATTTATTTTATAAGACCTAATAAGATTTTTAATGAACAGTTTTCTCAATTTTCAGCGGCAAATGGACTTTTTCTTCAATTTGAAAGAAAATTCATGTTCTTTGAAACTATAAACGCCAACTTCAAATGCAAGTGAGGTTTGAAAAAATACGCCATAATTGCAGCACCACATCTAACATAATCCACGAAACTCCCTCTTCTAAGAAACAGGAAAACATTTTGTCCGTAAATTGATCCAGTGGTCTGAAACGAGCAGTACGGGCCATTACTCTTTCTGCATTCCTGTCATAACCGCCAGAGTAAAGAAGCGTCACCCTCTGTCGTTAACTTTAACGACGCCAGATTATTATTTTAATGCGCGCGGCTTTTGCTGATGGGAGAAAACTTGGCTCTTAAATGCCAAAGGGATCTTCGAGGAAAGATGGGAAGTTTAATAAGGATAATGATAATGCACCTCTTGTAATCTCGATGATGGTAAAACTGCGTTAACCGGGAAATATGGATAATTTCGGTGATGATCTTTTGATATTTGGAAAGGAATTTAACGGCAGAAAAATGGGCTGAAAATAAATGTTTCTCAACTGAACTCAACTGTTTCTCTTCTGAAAATAAATGTTTAAGACTACTGTGCCCAAAAAGTAAGACCAATTTTTCTTTTTTTTCAAAATCTTTTTATTTATTCTACCAAATTTATTTCATCGTCTTCAAAGTAATCTCCTCCGGACACAATGCACTTATGCCGACTTTTTTTCCAATCCTCAATACATGCTAAAAAGTCATCGCCACGGATGGCCTTCAAAGTTCGCGGGTGATTCACGTTGAATCTCTTCAATAGATTCAAAAGAGTATCCCCGGAGTGGTCTTTGGATTTTCGGGAATATCCAGATGTCGCACGGTGTGAATACGGTGGCTGTGGAACGATATGGGTTTCATTTTTGTCGAAAAAGTCACGAAGAATCAATGCAGTGTGAACTGGCGCATTTAGTGTTTTCGGTATCAATCGAAATTTGACGCGTTTGACCGATCCTTTTGAAATTTCAACATCATCAGCAAGCTCTCTAATTGTAAATCGACGGTTTGCAAGCACCAAATCTTTAATTTTTTGGACGCGAGCTTCGTCGGTTAAGGTGGAGGGTCTACCAGAGGGCTGTTCGTCTTCAACGCGTTCTCCCCCTTCTTTGAATATTTCTACCACTTCTAAACATTTCTCACCGATATAGGAATTCTCACCGAATGCCTTTTGCAGCATTCTACACGTTTCCGCAAACAACATTTAATGCATGTCCTTTGCTCAATATATTCAGATATTTCAAAAATCGTCTGAATCCGTTTTAGCGTCTCACAAAGCCAAGATTAACTCAAACATTAGTGAATATTTTGACGTCAAATTTCTCACATATGGCAAGGACAGTGCCAGAAACCTAAAAAAGAAAAAAAAATGAAATTCCATAAGCCCGGGAATTTGAAATTGAAAATTGTTCTTACATTTTGGACAGTATAGTATAGCTAAATTTCTTTTATAAGGCGTAATGATATTTTAATAAATTATCAGTGCCAAATGGACTTTTTTATCAATTTCTGACTTCTGAAAACTGACTTCAAATGCATCAGTTATTTTAATAAACACATAAGTGCAACACATAATTCTCGAAACTCCCTTTTCTAAGAAACAGGAAGACATTTTGTGCGTCAATTGATCCAGTGGTCTGAAACGAGCACTGCGGGCCATTGCTCTTTCTGGATTCCTGTCATAACCGCCAAGAGTAAAGAAGCATCACCTTCTGTAGTTAACTTTAACGACGCCAGATTATTATTTTAATGCGTGCGGCTTTTGCTGATGAGAGAAAACTTGGCTCTTAAATGCCAAAGGGATCTTCCAGGAAAGATGAGAAGTTTAATAGGGATAATGATAATGCACCTCTTGTAATTTCGATGATGGTAAAACTACGTTAACCGGAAAATACATATAATTTTGGTGAAGATCTTTTGATATTTGGAAAGGAATTTAACTGCAGAAAAATGGACTGAAAATAAATGTTTCTCAACAGAGAATATTATTTCAACTCAATTGCATTGCTTCGTACATATTTGTACATAGTATATATAGGTCACTATTTTAAAAATCAAAAGAAAACTCAAATTATTTCAAGCGCCATGGTAAAATTTGTGTAAGCCGATCCTGTTTATGTTTAACAAAACATAAATTGCACACAAGATTTATTTTTTAAATACATGCAATCATTTCTTTCATAATTATGCAGTGGAGAGACTACTATATGATATTATTCACGTTTTGCATACTTTCCAAATTCTACTTTCAATTTTCAATTACTTCTATGCTTATTTTTTTCTATTTTTCTCTGCTTTTTATTTATTGATTTTTTGCTGGCCGTTTTCATGTTACTCTTCTGTTTTATTTCTACTTAATTGTATTTTCTATTATTCTTGTACTTGTTCTTATTTAAATTTTCAATTGTTTTTCCACTTGTTTTTTTTTCCCCCATTTTGTACAGGGTTTGTAAATCATTAAATAATTTTGCTATAAAATATACAAAACATAATAAAACAAAATTCTAAACTCTTTTTCTGTCTCTAAAACAATAATTATTCATAAAATTATTAGTATATTGTTTTGGAAATAAGCGAGATTTTTCGTGACCTTGATCAGTTTTATTCATCTTATCACTTTTTCGTATCCTTCAACAGTTTTTCGTTTTCTTGACCATTTTCAATGTTTGTTATAGTTTTATTTAAAATTCCTTGACGTTAATTATATAATTAAATGTTTAAATAAAGTAAATTTGTTCTAGAAAATTGTCTGATGAAAGCAAATACAATTTTATTTCAAAATAAAAATGAGATTTTTCAAGAAAAAGAAATCGTTTGGAATTCCGTATTTATTTATTTTTATAAATTGCTGTAATGTATTTTGTTTTTACATTAAATTTTAAATTTAATGGATAACCTATATAAATACATCCTATTATTTACTTTGTTTTCAAAAATAAAGTTATCTGTTTCAATTTTCATTATTTACGATTCCAGGTATCAAAAAAATATGTATATTTTATTTAAATTTCAACTTTACGATTTAACGAAATGGTACATAATTCTAAAATATGATTAGATACAATTAAGTATATCATTTAAAATAATAGATGAAACAAATTAGAATTACTTGTTTTTATTTAAATTTTCGATTGTTATTATTGTTTATTGTTATTATTGTTCGATTGTTTATTATTGTTTCAATTTTCTACTGGTTTTCTAAATCACTAAATTCTTTTAGTTGTAAAATAGATAGAACACAATAAAATAAAATTCTAAATTTTTTCTCTAAAACAATTATTACCCAGAAAATTATGGGTATATTATTTTGGGAATCCATATTTTTCGTTACCTGATTACTTTTTCATGTCCCTGAATAGTTTTAGTTTTCTTGATCATTTCTAACGTTTCTTATTGATTTATTTAACTTTCTTAAACGAGTTTTTTGTGCATATTATTTTTTAAAGGACGTGCTAATATTTTATATATTTTTTCTTTAACTTTGCTAATATTTATATAATTATTAAATAATGTAAAATTGTTCTAAAAGATCGTCTGGTGAAAGCAAAGACGATTTTATTTCAAAGCGAAAATGAGATTTTTCAAGAAAAGAATATCGTTTGGAATTCTGCATTTATTTATTATTAAAGATTACTGTTATGTGCTTTGTTCTTACACTAAATTTCAAATTTTATAGATAACTATATATAATACATCTGATTATTTACTTGTTTTTGAATAAGTAAGTCATCTATTTCTATTTTAATTATTTACGATTCTAGCCACTGAAAAAATATGTTTTTGTAATTTAATTTTCAACATCATAATTTAATGAAATGGTACATAATTCTAAAATATGATTACCTACAATTAAGATAATTTAAAATAATAGATAAAACAGATTAGAATAGCCAGCATATGTAAAGTATAAATTTTATTACTTTGCTTATGCATTTAGGCAATTAAAATGAAGAATAGAGTCATTTCTAAGCTTTAAAGCTAAGTTAATTATCAATTTTATTAATACTGTAATAATTCATTAGAAGAAATAAGGGAAATAGTCGTATGAAACTCAGTAAAAGGCCTGTTTTAAAGATTTATTTACTCATATTAAAATGGCAATAAAAGTCTCTTTTAAAATAACATTCCTTTAATATATTTTGTAAAAAATTCAGGGTTTTGAAAATTAAGAAGTTCATACTTTTAGTAATTAACAAGCTTTATGAATGGCTGTTAAAAAATTTAACCTGTTATTATTTCGGTAAAAATTAATAAAAAAAAAATTCTGAACGAATATTGATTCTGAACGAGCAACAAAAAATAATGATTCTGAAGGTATAAAGCTTTAATTAAATGATGTATAATTATTTTAATGATTCTCTTTTGGTGAGTAATAAGATTTTAGCTTATTTTTAGTGTAAAATTGATTAAAAAAGTACTTTAGGGTTTAAAATCTTTTATACGCAATGTTTTAGGGAAAAATTTCTGTTATAACTGAAAAAATGTTTAACGTCCTATTTATGCAAAGAACATCTATTTCGTATATTCATGAAAAATTTAAAACAGTGCGCTTAAAAAATTGCATAAATTCAAACACTGTAAAAACTGATAAAAATGAGCCATATTTCAATATATTTATTTATTTCGTATCCAAGCAGTAGTTTATGAGGGTAATAATCTGACCAATTTAAAATATCATTTGAGATTTAGATATTCTTTGTGAATATTATCTTTTTAAGTAAAACGTATTTTGCAAATCTTTGCACTAACTTTAATTTGTTTATATTAAAAATTCCTTCGAATTTCTTTGAAATACGAAAATAGCTCCATTAAATTTGAACTTCAAAAGGATTAGTTATATTTGATATTCAGAGAAATAAAAGGAAATTTAGATTTTATTCATTATCTATGAAACGATTTTTCTTAATATGTAAAGCACCATTTATGTATACATCGGAACTACTATTTATTTAAATTTCTATTCATTTTTCTTCTAAATTATTATTTTATTTATCACTTAGATTGCTTATAAAAATCTCTAATAAATATTTTTGAATGTTTCAACTAGCTTTAAAAGAAATTTAATTCTTTACACTCTAATGTTAAGAATTGGATATTAAGTACTTCATTAAAAAGTCGTGTAATGTTTATTTTATATTCTAAATATTTGGATAAACAACGTGATATTTTCAAAATTCCTTGCATTTTTAATAATTTATAATGTTTTAATATACAATATTTTCATCTTAAAGCTTTAAAAATATAGAAAACTAAATATGCTAAGAGGAGAGTAAATACAAAATTTCTTTATGTTTAACTTGTCGTTTTATGTATAGTTGAGAATTTTATATGCTATAAAAATGAAATTCTTTATTTATTCCTTATTATTTTTATAAGTTAAAATAAGAAATGTAATAGGTTTTAATACATTTTAAATAAGTTTTGCTGATATTAGATGAACTGATACTTATATCACAAATGAATAAAAATATGTATTTACTCGATTTTACTAATGTTCAGTCGCTATTATTACATTTTGGTATACGACTATTTCTTCAAGTATCGAAAATATGAAAATGTTAAGCTTGATATTTATAATTGAATAAAGAAAATCTTTTTGAGAAATCTGTTTAAAAAAATATTAAGGTATTAAATATTAATATATATATAATATAAGATATTAATAAAATATTAGGATACTAATATTAAAATATTAAAATATATTAAGATATTTCAAATCCTTTAGACGATCATTGTGTATTTGGAAAGAAGACGACGATTCGCAAGGTTCACGGAGAGCCTTGGTTGCATAGCAACCTCTATCTCCTGCTTTGTGAATAAGAGCTTAAGCTTAAGCTTTAAGCTCATTGATTAGATAGAAACAAGTAATATATAAAAAAAAAATTTTAAGTCAATTCCTACTTTTTTTTCACTCTATTGCAGAAAGTCCTTTATAAATAATTTTCATTTATTTTTTTAAGTTTATCTGGCGCCATCAATTGTTAGATATATGCAACTTAAATCTAAAAAAAACTAAAATTAATAAATTAAATTTAATTACTGAATTAATATTTGAAAAAACTGTGTTAGCATCAAGTGTCATCCACTACAAGTTTGAAAAAAATGTATTTGCATTTGAGTGGATGAATAAAAAATATTTTATTATCGATTGAAAATTTGAACAAGATATATATATAGGGAGAGTGTGAGCTAATAGAATGAATTGAAAAAGAGTAAGATATATATGGATATATCTTACTCCTTTTCTGGGAATTAATTGAAAAAATTAACTTTTTAATAAATTTTTTAATTATTTTTTAATTAATAAAAATTATGTACATATATTATGTTTAATATTATTATTATTATTATTATAATTTTTAAGTAAGGAATTATAGTTTAAAAGGTAATAAAAAAACAATAGAAACAAAAACAAGTAAAGAGGGGAAATTGTGACTCAGCGGAAAAACTGCATGTTAATTCGAAAAGTAGGATATCAAAACATCAGTGAATAATATTCAGTAAAGCCCAAAGTTTTTTTGCAATTTTTGAAATCGGAACTGTCGTTAATTGGAAAGAGAACATCTTCAATTAATTAAACTGAGGGTTTAATTAATCGAAGATCTTTTTATGTTTTAATGTTGATCATTTTTTTAAAATATATTTTCAACTTAAAAAACTTTTATAATAATATATTTTATTATTCCTTTTTAATATTTTTTTATATGAAAACAACAAGCATACACTTAAAAAGTTTTACTAAAGTTTAGTAAGTTTAAAGTAGTTTTTTTTTGCTGGTGGTGGTGAACATCGGTGAGCCTCATGTTCTCTTTATGTGCTCCATAAATAGCCAAAAAGGCAGATGATGAAGGTAGGACATTTTGGGACCCAAATTTGGGTGTCGTATGGGGGGAAACCCGGAGAGCTCCCAATATACATCCTTTTCTTTTTCCTCTCCCCATTTCAACTCCCATCTATGGCTGTATAGCCCCCTACCAGTTAGAAAAATGTGGGCGAGAACATCGGTTGTCATCGTGTATAGTACGAATAGCCCACCTGTGGCTGAGTACAGCGCTTTCCAAGAGGACTTTTAGGAATAAATGCCCGATTTGAGTTTCGTATGAAAGACCCTTAATATGTCCACCAGGAAGTTTGAATATCAACCCGAGATGATTTTACATATTGTCACATTTGACATTAAACAATGTACTCGTTTCTGAAAGCAGTGAATGCAACGGATGCCGCCAACAGATTCAAACCCGATCTCTTTTGCGTATTGGCTGTGAACCTAATCAGTGAGTCACTAGTCAAGCAATGCCATAATAATGGAAAATTAGTTAATGATTTCTCTGTAGTATTGGCTTCGAAACTCGGCAAGTGAAGCCACCTCGAAGGAGCTTTTGAACATTGCTGCCATTGGGCATTCAAAAAACCAGTAAGTTTTTATTTTTAGATTAGAGGAAGGAGAGGTGGATGTGAACCATCAGATATCATTCATGATAATGCTTATTTAAAACTTTAATGGCAAAACACAGTGCAGCTTGATGCTTTCTAAGTAAAGCTGATATTGCTATAATTACCTGGTGTCGGAAAATAAGCAAACTACAATCATCAATTCTTGCATTACTTGCAATTAATTTATTTATCACATGCTAAATTAGTTATTTTTTCTAGATTGTTATCATTAAGATACAATAATAAGCTTAAATTTAATAAGATTTTTTTTTTTCTACAAATGAATTAAAAACGTTTTTGTTCAAACAATTAAAGCAATTTAATCATTTTTTATCCGACTTTTTATGTATAATGTAGTTATTAAAAACTAATTATTATATTTTTATGACTTTGAAAACAAATTAAGGTATAAAAACGATCCTAATTAGATTTAAATTCTAATCTTATAAAAGTAATGCCTGAAATTAAATTTTCCTTTTGAGCTTAACTATTTTTTTTATAAATGGCTAATTATCTATGATATTGAACGGTGTGGGTGTTATTTAAACTATTTATTAAGGATTCTATACTGAAGATGTAAAGGTATTATGCGGTTTTTTTTTTGTTCATTTCAAATTAAAAACTCGCATTCGAAATGATTTGACGCCTACTAAATAAACTGACTATTAGGAAATTGCGAATTTTTTGTTGATTATTTTTTTAAATAATGTAAAGTATAATGTCTATGTTTTACGATAATTTTTTTTTAATATTCTGGAAAATTATGCGTAGAATCAATAATTGTTTTACATAAAAAATGTCAATGACTACGTATAAGAGGAGATTCTCTTCGCCCAAGTAAATGTTGAAGTTCAGTCACAAATGTGTCAGATTTAATACTCTAAGTTGTATTCAAGTGCAGTTATTAATAATTTTTACATTTAAAACACAGGTTATTTTGATGCCTTCTAATTCTTACTTATCAATTTCATTTAAAATGAAAAGAATAAATTGTCAAATAATAAATAAGAACTTGAGTTTCCAGGATTCGTCATATATTAAAATTCGATCATTTTAATTAAAAAGAAATTATTATTTTAAATTATATAAAAATTTGAAGTCATTGAAACATAAAACCACGTATTACTTAAAAAACACTTAAATAAAGGTTTAATAGATTTTAAAATATTTATTTTATATATTCTAATCTAATATTTATTCCTCAAGAAATATTTGTCTTTATACACCCAATATTACCTTAGGCACTTACACTTTTGCATCTGTACTTAGTTTTAAATACTTATGATCAAAAACTGATTGTCATAATATCTTACCTGAAATATAAAACAGAACTGTGCCTACCAATAAGGCGTTTTTAGGGATTAAGATATCTCTTTAAATCACAGTTATATGCAAAAGAACTAATATATACTGGATATATTGGAGGGGAAGATTTTAAGGGCTATTTAAAGACGAATTAGGTAAAGTGATTGTTGGAGAAGACGGCACAACTCAGCAATATACAAATGTTATAAAGACCCAGATATTATAAAATTTATTAAGATCAATAGATTAAACTGGGTTGCTCATATATTTAGAAGAGATGATTAGAAAACCTGTAAAAAGGCTCGTTTTGGCAAAGTCACAGGGACAAAGAGTAAGACGACGATCCAATTTGCGATAGATAGACGCAATTGAAAAAGATTTTGCTCTACTGATAGTTAAGAAGTGGGAGTCTATTCTCACCCAGAGGAATGCATGGAAATCTCTTCAAATGAAAGACTTAGCCCACCCTGGGCTGTCGTACTATTGATGATTATTCTAATATTTAATAATGTTCGAATTCTATAATTGAAGTTTGACGCAATAACTGCTTTGAAAGGCAAATAGATTTGGTGTTGAATACTGCATCAATTTTGCAACAATTCGGATTGCCTCATAGAAGGTTTGCAAGTTTTTGTATAACATGCAAATAAAAATGCATTTGCCCCTGCCAGCCGTTATGGAAAGCTTCGCATGCTCTTTATTAATTATGAAAATACTTATTTAAATACAAAGTTCTTAATGTATAAAAAAATTCCAGATATTTTTCAATTCTAATATATTTCATTTATTAAAAATAAACTGAAATAATTTTAATAGTTTTGCTATGGAATAAATCTGAAAATTATTAATGAGACATTTATTATCAATTTTGATATTAACTTAATACCAAAAATAAAATAAATAAATAATACATTAAATGCTTGTTAAAATTGTAATATATCTTCAAAATATAAGCCATTAAGAAATTATTCTATTCAAGAAATTCAATGGGCTTTTAAATAACGTCAGCAAAAGAATCACCTGATGAGTTTAAATAGATATTCTATAGTTAGTCACAAACTCCATAACTCGATACACGAGCTCATTTCCTCGTATATGAATATAAATGCACCATGCCTTTTATGCGGCACATTAATCTGGAAGACAGTTTGGGCATTCCACTCCCCGAAATTGTTTGCAATTGACATCCAATAGCTTTGCCTCATACCATACATTCAAAATCCAACCAACTCTTAACTAAAGCCACATGAATAAAGTTGCATTCCAGAAGGCAATTTACTCGCGTAACTGCAAATCCTGGAGTTATTCTTTGACAGGAATGCTACCGAAAGGGATCTCATTCAGGTAAGGGGTATGATTCACGATTTTAAAGCCCCTGATATGATGAAATGGCCGTTTTACATCTAGTTTCATGGCTTCATTCATTCTTGCATGCTGGCTACTTCATCACATGCTTACGAATGCGAGCGACTGTTTAATTAAAATTCCGCAGCAAGGCATAAGCAAGGTATTATATTCTCATTAGTGTAGGAAGAAACTTGTTTGCTACATCTTCTGATGTTTATGTGGATTCTTATAATTCATATATGTTTGTAGGCGATATACTAAACAGTTTCTCATGGTAATAAACTTGATGTAGTAGGTTTATAACGAATAAAAACATTGTGTAAGAAACATAGTATTAAGAAGCATTGCAGTTTAAAATTTATTGTGAAACTTTGCAGGTTTTATTCTTTTTTTCTGTTTAATTGTTCATTTTTCTCTCTCTTTAATTGTATTTCTTTTGCTTTCATATATGTAACCCTGCGCTGTTAAATAGGTTTTGATTTAAAGAGGACATGAGTTGCGTCAGTGTGTAACAGATAATATATATCACGCACTGACAGAGGAATATAGACTTATATATAGCCGTGCTTTATATAGATTTATATACAAGTCTAAATTCTAAACGCGCTGACGATTATTTATTTTTATAAATTGGAAATTTTTTCAAAACATCCCTCAAAAGAATCATTATGTTACTGGGTAGATCTTAAAATAAATGCCATAATGGGCAATCAACAATCTTTCTTTGCTTCTTCATATTTTTATTATCATTTATTTAGACTATAATAATCTATTTATGTCAATGTGTTTTTTGCTAACATTCAAGTTTCAAATCATGTCATCTGGATTGGATTTGGTTGCTTATGTAAACTGGAAAACACCATTTTGGTTTGAATATGTGCGTAATTGGATAATTTTTTTTCCTCTGTTAATTGTTGCTAATTAGGTGGCTATTTTAAAAAACATTTTACGGACTGTGTGTAGGTGTAGGTTTTAAATAGATGTGAATGAAGAAAAAAATAGGTTGATTAACATCTGAAGTATTTTCCTTCTTTGTTGCAAGTATATGAGATTTTTTTGGTAGTGATCGTTAGTTATGTGTAAATAGAGCACAGATAATATGTTATAAATCAATTAAAAATATTGCGGATTTATATATGATTTTTATTAAAATAATTCATTAAAAATGTGCTCTTGTACCAGAAATATTTAAACCTTGAGTGTATTTTTCTGTTTAATAATATCTCTATTCTTATCAAAATGCAAATACAATTCGGTATTAAAACTGATTAAAAATACTAATGAAAAAGTACAAAATTACTCAAATTAACATTGTTTCTAATGAATTAATCAATTAAATATTAAATATGATTTCTAAAATTTTAAATATAAAATCCAAATTTTGGGTTTATTTAAACCATGAAAACCCTATACAGGTAAGAAATATTCTTGCAAAAAGAATCACTGAAGATATACTTATAAAAATCTATATAATTAAATTTTACGTGTTTCGACAAAGCAAATTCACCCGTATATATTTTATTCTTTTCAATTTTACTTATTTTCTTTTAACAATAAAATAATTGTTTTCTCTCTCCTATTCACATCAGTAATATAATTTTAACATACTTTATTATCGCTAGCACCATTACAAATATATGGCCAGCATAGAAGTACTCTGCAAACATCTACCTACTAGAAACACACCAAAACACTATTTGGGGAAATAATTAACGCACTTTTTTTTTTAAATAAGAAACATTTAAATACATCAAGCAATCAATATTTCATCTATAAAAGGCATCCACTAATAAATTTCCATCAAATTTTCTTAACTTTTACAATACTAATAAAAATGCATCACTTGAAATAGAAATCTCTGATTCGTTTATTAAGAAACGATCGACAAAAATCATAACGTAATTTTTTAAATATTCCTCTCATTTTAAACTTTCTATAGTCTCTCTTTTCTCTCTATTAAAACTCATGGCATTCAAACCATTCCATCCCTTATCTATTTAAAACTCAAGGACAAACCATTTGATCCTGTCTTACCAACACTTCTGATGGATGATCCTCGGGAATAATTTTAAGAATCTATTGAAAAAGTGTAATATGAATTTTTAAGCTAGAATTTTGTCTAGACATAATTTAGGTCTTTCACTACTTTAATACAGAAAAATTTCCTGCCAAAAGTTGAATAATTTTATAACTAACATTAAATGGACATTTTATTCCTGTTGGTATTTTTTAGCCATTTTATAGTATCCATACTTGCATATTTTTAGTGTGATTTATAATTATTTAATAATATACGATCAATAATAGTTAATGTTTTAGTAAATTAACCAATTCCAACTATGTATTTCCTTTTTCGAGTAGCAGAAATAAATATTTGACTATATAAAAACTGAAGTCAAGGAGAGAGGGTAGGTATTTAAATGACAGACATTTAAAACATAAAAAAATGTGAAAATAAAAAAAAATATTAGAGAAAGCGCTTCAAAATATAATTACATTCAATTTTTCTATATAGCTTGTCATTCATGTATCTCAAGTGAAAGGTTTTCATCGTTCAGTTTAAAAGCCTTTTGTTCTCATTTATCATATTACGGTTTTTAATAGGTACTTGGATCCCTCCATTCCTGAGGGCCGTTTCTCCCATAGGACAAAAACAAATAGTTTGTCCTTGACTTAAATAGATAAGGAATTGAATGAGTGGAATGTCATAGGTTTTCATCTTCATTTTTCATTTTTTTTCCATTTTAAACGTGTCAAGTCGTGCTTATTTTTCTTGAAGTTTTTCAACGTTAATTAAAATTGTTTTATTTATCTACTTTATAATATATATTTATGTATATAATCATCAGAATATGGGTGCAGAGAACTGTCTTGGACATTTGGACCTTTGCTATATATATATATATATACCGTTTTGTTTCAGAATAATCTGCTTACCAAAATCTAAAATATACATATTTAGAAATAGTATCAATAATTTTTATCTTGTTTTATTTAATTAATTACTTAATTAATTTTTGTGTACATTAGAATCTGAAACTATCAGGAGAGCTTTTGAGATCACCATACAATACAATGCTGGTGATCTATAGCTAAAAGTGTCACCGCTTTTATACTATATTTTGAAATAAAAAGTACTGTGTGTTACAAAAGATATTATTTTTTTTTATGAATTTGTGTTTGTTTTAAAGCAAAATAACTCATCCTAAAATATTCGCTTTAGTTTTAGAATTAATAACTAATATTTGCACAATTGAACTCGTTAACTAGTAATGATTAATAACCATTCATAATTAATTAATACGAAAAGAAAAGGCACATGCCAATCTCACGATTTAACCCTGTATTTAAGCAAGTTCACGAGTCATTTCAATACAGAAAGTCCTGAAATGGGGATCTGTAATGGGGGAAATTCTTTTCCATGTCTTGCCAAAAAGCAAAGAAGAGATAGCAGCAGCAGAGATGTCCCGCTTATTCGTGGCGCATCTGCCACTTTTTGCCTTTCTCTCCTTATCGAGTTCAGTCACGACTGGTGAGAAAGAAAAAAGCCAAAAGCCTTCTAATCCGATTGAGAAAAGTAATTCGTTGAAAAAAATAAAAGACTGAAAAGGACCTAATTTAGTTTCAGAATGGTAATCAGCTCGGCTACTCAGAACATTCGCCGTGTAAATTTATGCGTAGTTATTCATATGTTAATGGGCTAATGTAAAAGAAAGAGTGAAAATTGCATAGTGTTAGAATAAATGAATTCACTACCAAAGGTATTTTTTGTAGGAATATTTGCTATATATTAATAGTGTCAAAATAAAAATAACTTAGTTTTCCATTTGAAAGAAAATGTAGACAACAGAAAGTGAATTATAATAATAAAGTTTGTGAATATTTAACCATTTCATTCGGAAACTTTTGTAATATTATTTTAAGTATATTACAAAGACTATAACAAAAGTATTCCTAAAAAAAAATATATTCCATGACAAGATATAATCAAATAAATTATATAGCATTCTTCTACTTTTTGTTAAGAAAAACGTTGCCTATATAAATAATAATTGCATTAATAATGTATTTTAAAGGAGGGAGAAATAAAATAATTTTGCATTTAGTCAAATGACACACATGTTAACATTTTTAATATTAATGGAATTTAACATCAATTACAGAATATGTCTCTGTGCTGATAACAAACTTCTAAAAAAAAATATATTGTATGTAATTAAATAACTAGATTCCTTTATTACATTATTAATTCTCTTCTATTTTAGTAAACACAGAACATTTGCACGAAGTTCTTATACTCACTGCTGTTGACGCTTATTCTCTTTTAGACTTAATGATCATATGACCCTTAAACACTGTGCACTTGCGAAGGAGTATTACGTTAAGGCACGTTAAAAGAAAAAGAAATATTTGTTACTAATTCTGTATTATTTTAAATTATATGAAAATGCTTAGGGTATGAAATCTCTATTGTAATTGTGTGTATAGTAAAAATGCATCTGTAGTACGTGTGTGTGTGACTCATTCTCAGTGTCCTGCAGAGCGGGACGAACAGCCCATAAATAGTCATACAGATATAATTTTGCTATACACTCACAGGAAATACTTTGTAACTGCTTTATCTAAAGATAAATCCCTGCTAACTGTAACTGTCGTTCATCTTTGACGAGGTACGTAGCAATTTATAGTCGTTAGATTTTAATCATTTACCAGAAAAAAGCGACTCTGTTTGGCTTTTTTTTTTACTTTTTGCTGTCCGAGGGAAAAGCTATTAATTTCCAATCCTATCTATTCAACGAAAATGATAAAAGGTTTCTTTTTTTTGTGTGTAAAAATAAGGGAAATCCGCCAAATGCCAAATACAAATCTTTTTTTTTCCCTTCATAGAGCCATCAATCAATTAATTTAGAATCTTGTTCCTCTCTCAGATTTAGTTCTTTTTTAAATCAGTTTTTTGTGATTACAATAAAAATGTGGCTAACTTATTTATTCCCACGATAACCCTAATCCGAAAACCGGGAAAATAAATTTATCCTTCAACCCCCTTTTTTTACCATTAAACATGACTATTTTTGATGTGTGGTCTAATGGCGAACCATGTGGACCGGTGTGTATTTTCCGGGTTTTCCCTCATATGACAAGCAAATGTGGTGTAGTTTCCCTTAAAAATTACCCCGTATGCCAATGTTCATCCCGTATCACTTTATGGGGCTGTTCGTCACGTTAGAACAACAAGAAGCTCACTCACGTTCAACAAAGTAAATGATAGATAGCGCTCTGGCCTTTAATGACAAAGACTTCAGGTTCAAATCCTGGCAGTGTCATGGATGTTTGTTAGTGGTTCAAAAGTCGCTTTAATCTGTAGGTCCCGGTGTAATTTACCCTAATATGCAAACATTGACCGTAGAATGACAAATCTCAACAAGGAATGATATTACACAGGATCTAGTAACAGCAGGCTAACGAACAGGAGGAATCAGATTGAAATCCACTGATGGCACCCGTTAAAGTCACTGCTTTCAAAAAGGGGCAACTATGACTATTTAGAAAATTCGATTTTGCTTCTTTTTTTTTTTTTTTTTTTTTTTTTTTTTTGCCGTCTCAGGGAAAATTTATTAATTTTCAATCCAATCTATTCAATGGAAAGGATAAAAGGTTTTATTTTATGTGTGTGTGTGTAGAAATAAGGGAAATACAAGGTACACAATTTTTTTTTTCATCGTAGAATCATGAATCAATTAATTTAGAATCTAGTCCCTCTCTCTGAATTAGTTCTTTTTTAAATCAGTTTTTGTGATTACAATAAATGTGTGGTTAATTATTAATATTTATTCCCAGTCTCCAAACAAGGAAAATAAATTTAACTGTTTAACCGTTAGACGTGTTTAATCGTTTAACCCTTCTGTTTTCACCTTTAGACATGGCTATATCCGATTTGTAGTTTAATGGTGATCCATAACAATCGGTGTTGTGGGCCGGGTTTACTTTTCTGTTACACTCAAATATGGCGTAGTTTCCCTTAAAAGTCCTTCCGTACATCAATTTCCCCCCCTTATCAAGCATCATGGGGTTGTTCGTGGCATATATTAGTGCAACAAGAAGCTCACTAAAGAAATGGTATAACGTGCGTGCATATTACATATTACTTGCTTTACCGCAGCTAACGTGGAGGAAAACTCAAGTTAAAATCCACTGGTGACATTCGTTACAGTCACTACTTTCATAAAGAGCGCTTAACGCGATGACGATTTGGAAAGTTTAAAAGTCTTGCATTTTCAATGAGGCTTCTGATATGACTTTTCAGATTTCCTCTTATACGATACGGAAATGAAGAGCAGTTTCTCCTGAAAATCTTCCGGAAGAATGTCTTTCCGTCATCGCTTGCCAGTAGGTATAGAAAAATTACAAAAAAATTAGGGAAAAATTAAGCAGGAATATTCATTTTTCTCAATGGTACAGAAAGCCCCTTGTATGTCCATTTTTCTCATTGATGTTCTACTCAATACAAAACCCAAAATTTCTGTTTGTCATAATTTTATACGTAATGTTTAGAATGCTTTATAAATATAACTTTTACAACTGTGGTGTTTAAATCATTAAATTCCATCCTATTCAATCGTTTATTTTCATTAGGTGATTAAATATCTTCCTCACCATAAAGGATCAAATTAACTATAAACATACGCATTGAAAACTTAATGAAATAGAATTCTGTTAAAGCTTACTAGTTTATGTAGATTAATTGAGATATTTTGAATTGCTTACTTTATCTCAAATTAAAACAGACACAACAACAACAGAGTTCTGGGAAATGTAAACATAACTTATTAGTTAGACTGATGACTAAAACATTTTAGTACATATAATAAACTCTCGTATTTTAATAATTTATGATATGACCTGTTAATATATTCTAGTCATATTATGGTTATAGATTTAAAATGAATTTAATTTTAAAACTCTTGCATAAGTCTCAATTTGTATTTTTGTAATCTTTTGTGTTATACATAACGATGTTTAGTGATTGAATATTTTAATGATATACTTAAATTAAAAGGATCATAATTACAAAAATTTAAATAGTTATTTTAAAAATTTAGTATTAAAAGAGTAATTCATCATGATACCGATTAATGAGGAAATTGATATGTTATAGCATTTATTTTAGTATATAAAAAGGAATAAAATAATGATAAATTTCTTAAAAGTTACGCAAAATAATCTTCAATTATGTATTTATACATAACAGTAATACACACACACACAAATATATATATATATATGTGTGTGTGTGTGTGGGTTTATTTATTATAGATATATTTAAATAGGAACAAGTAATATAAAAAAAAAAATTTAAGTCAATTCCTACTTTTTTTTCACTATATTGCAGAAAATCCTTCATAAATAACTTTCATTCATTTTTTTTTATGTGGCGCCACCTATTTGTAGATATATGCTACTTAAACCTAAAAAAAAATTAAGTAATTAATTAAATTTAATTACTGAATTAATATTTGAAAAAACTGTGTTAACATCCAGTGTCATGCACTACAAGTTAAACAAAAAATGTATTTGAACTTGAGTGGATGGATAAAAATGTTTTATTACCGATGGAAAAGTTGAACAAGATATATAATGGGAGAATGTGAGCTAATAGAAGGAATTGAAAAAATGATATGTGATATATGATTAATTATTAATATTATATTGAAAAATGATATATGGTAAATATAAACATTAATTATAATTATTTTAAAAAAATTACTATACTTCCCTTTCTACTGCAAACAACAAATAATTCGATGCTTTTAAACTTTCATAAATATTCAATCCTATTTTTTATATTTCTAAACCGTATTCGCAGATATATTTCCAAACAGTTTTTTTCCATACTTTTTGAGAAATAACGCTTTTAGAAAGCCATTTTTCTCACTTTTGGTCCCAACGAAGCACTAACCAGGGAATACTGCCTCGTCATTAAACAAGTCATACTCGTCCATAACACACATTAAAGCAAAATATATTCTTCTTCTCCATCGTAAATCATAATCTTGAAAGAATTTTAAGACTTGTTTTTGACGCGAAACTAAATATAGTGAATTCGTTCACAAGGCCATCCATTAGTGGCTGTAAACTTACTTCATAAAATTTTAGATTAACTGCTGTGCAAAGTTTAGTTATTCATTTTGCTTAATGGCAAATAGTGGCGCAAAAGCCCCATGGATACCAATGCCATGTACATGCTGTCAGATTTCAAAAGAGATGCTTTCTTTTTTACAGGGTAGAGTTGTCATCCCAATGCCTAACTATCTACAGCCATATTAGACCGGATCCTACGGTTTAAAGTTTATTCCGAACCATTACAAAAATCTGTGGCACAACAGGGACTCAAATCCGACACCTGTGCGCCAAGGGCCGGAGCGCTAGTCACTCGGACATCAGGCACCAGTATTTTGGATATTAGTAATAAAATAATAACTGGCGTTTTCTGTATTCATTACATTTTTATGTAATGTATAACAATTGCAAAAGAAAATTCACATAGCTCTTAATTTAATGAAAAATATAGGTATTGATACCATATTAAACACAAAACAAAATTTATCGTATGGTTTGAAACTGCAGGAGGGCTGAGTTTTGAATCCACTGGTGGTATCAGTTGCAGGTAATGATTTCAGAAGCGAATAGACTCGATGACAAGATAATGCTCGACTCTGCTAAGCGTCTCATATTGATAATCAAAATGCCTGATTGGAGATATTGTGGTTTTATGCCACACAAATGCTCGTGCTGGTGTGTTGTTTGTGCCATACATAACGAGGCCGACCTATGTTCAATAAATAAAAAGTAAAAAGCTCTTTTTTTGTAATTTTATTTTGTCCATAAATCTTGTTTTGTATTTAAAAACTTTATTTTTATTGATTTTTTTATTGTTTACGTAACTATGTATGCGCATGATAAAACTGTAAGCAGGAAAGTTCTTTCTATAAAAATCAAATGGATGATGAAAAATTTTCATGTGGCACTCCCATGGGGAGGGGAGATCATTCCATAGTCAGAAGACCATATGTGATTGCAAAGCAATGGAAATTAAAATTTCTTTGTTCTTTTTCCTTTTAAAAATTCCTTCCCTTTAATTTTTTTCAAATATTTTTTTGTTTTTATCTTAATTTTTAAATTTTAATTTTTATGCAACTTTATTTTAAAAGCTTACTAACATTAACTATGCTGCCACAAAAGTTATGTATTTTAATATTAATTCTGACGATGTCTCCATAGAACCCAATAAACGGTAAGGTAACGAACCCAATAAACGGTAAACCTCAATTGGTAAATCCTATTTAATGCTGTTTCTACTACTTTTGGACATTCTGTTGTGAATAACATTACATGGAAAATCCAAATTTTTGAAAACAAACCTTTTTAATTTATTTCCTTTTTCCATGTTTAGATTTATTGTTTGGATGTTATAAATTATTTGATATTTATACATTTTCTTTGACCATCGGTGGTTCTCTTCCACTGATGTGTGCCTCTAACAGCAATAACGGATGTTGAAAGGGAGAAATCGCCTTTCGGAGAACTTTTAGGTGTAATTGCCCACACTGTGTCTGCTGTACGACAGAAAACTTTATTCCCAACAAGCACTTTAATTTCCAAAATTTCCAACATTTAGTGTGATTGCTGATGCTAGCAGACACTTAATCCATTGTCACAATTTCCGTGGTGTTTTCTCATTGCTGAAAGTAGTGATTAAAACGGATGATCTTTAATTACAAATGCTTTTTTGTCTCAAAATTAAGAATATGTGTTGTCAGTATTAACCAATTTTTTGTCATGATCTAAGGGTCTAACCAATTTTTGTCACTGAATAGTCTCGCAATTGTAATTCAGTTTCAAATGAAATGAAAATTAACATTGAATTCTATTGATAAGTTTCCATAGTTGAACTTTATACTATATGTATAGCAATCAATAATCTTCAATTATATTAACACAGCTTATAAAACAAATACACTATACTGCAATATTTACTGCAATCGGTTAATGAAAGTTTACATATAAGTTTCATGGTCTAATCAATTTTTGTCACTCACTGTTCTCGCGATTACAATTCAATTGACAAATGAAATGAAAAATAACATTGAATTTTAGTGGTAAGTCCCTATTCAAATATGGAAATATTTGAATGCTATACTATATGCATAGCATTCAATAAACTTCAATGATATATTTTAACGCAGCTTATAAAAAATATATACTATAATATTTACTGCAATCAGTTAATAAGAGTTTACATATAGGTCATATAGTCTAACAAATTTTTGCCACTGAATGGTCTCGCGATTACAATTCAGTTGACAAATGAAATAAATAACATTGAATTTTAGTCATAAGTTTTCATATTTAAATGTTATACTACATGCATAGCATTCAATGATATTATTTAGCACAGCTTATAAAAAGCATTTACTGTAATATTTGCTGCAGTCGGTTAATGAGAATTTACATATAAGAATTACTAGTTATAAATGTATTTTAGAAAAATCTTCCTCGCACAAACAGGCAGTTATTATGCTGCAAATCTAAGAATGTTTGACGTCCGACGAGAATTCAGACAGAGTGTGTCTTGCTGCAGGTCAACACCAGATGTTGAGAGCAGTGGTTGGGCGTCCTAATTACTTGAAGTACCGAAGCGAAACTTTCCCTTCAAATTGAATCGTCTGATTTGGGCAGGAATTACAACAAAACCACATCACCAAACTCAAGATTCGAATGTCATTTTTGTATATGTACCAATGGCTGGTAAATGGTGAATTAACGATTTAATACTAATTATTCATTGAAAATTGAAATCGGAATTTTTATTATTACTACAGAGTTACATTCAATGAAACATTTTAAATTAATCAAGTAAGGATATTATGTTTTGCGAAATTTATGTTGTGCTTATTCTTATGTTTTAATAAATGCAACATAATAACAAAAATAAAACCATAGTTTAAAAGTGATAGTCATAGTCATAAGCCATAGTCATTTCATAATTAAAAGAAACTTAATATAAAATGATTTGTTCTATTCTGGAGTGTATACACATAAAGTAAACATTTCGTTTTATACGAATATACTATATAATAGAACTTGCGTAAAATATGTCATTATATTAATTAAATAAATAAAAGTTGTGTAAACTCTTATTGTCTGACAATTTAAAATAAATTATGTCACTTCCCAACTATAAAAATTATATTATTTATAAAAACTACAAATATAGATATAATAAGTAATAAGAAAGAAACATAAAGACTATAAAAATATATTCTATAATTATCTAGTATATCAAACACTTACAGAATGAATTACAATCAAATACAACAGGACATAATTATACATAAATGCAACATAATAACAAAAATAAGACCATAGCTTAAAGTAACCCTTCTATATTCTCTTCCTTTTAATTATATTTTATTTTATATGTATATATTCTAGAATAAAACTTGCGTAGAGTATGTTTTTTTTTCTTCTTTTTTTCGTTTCCCACCTGGTAGACAGCAGAAGTCCAAGAACCCGTGTGTCTCATGGATGGTGGGAAAGAGGGGTGGGGCCAGCTACTCTTTTGATGGTGCATCAGTAGGTAGAAGGCTCCGTGCCGTTGAAGAAGGAGGTAGTCCTTTTAGGAGACGGAGGAGAACTTTTTGGGGAATTACTACGCATAGAGAGAAAATCTAGAAAACTCCTAGCAGCTAATCCGACTAACGAGGCATGATGCTGAAAATTAATAAAGTCATCAAGTCTCTTGATTTTATGAAACAGTGGCTACAACAATGCCGCAAGTGAACTTAATGTCCGCCTTAATGCTCACCAGCAGCGCACGTTGCCATTGAGCACGAGTCGGGATTAAGAATATGTCATGATATTAATGAAATTAAGTAAAATTTAAAATTGTGTAATATATTATTGTCTGAAGGGACCTAATGACCGAGTGACTACCACTCTGGCACTCGGTGACATAGGTTTCAGGTTCGAGTCCCTGCTGTGTCATGTATGTCTGTAATGGTTCGAAATCAATTTTAAACCGTAGGTACCGGTATAATATGATCGTAAAGAATAGGACAGAGAGCCGACAACTTTACCCCGTAAAAGGATAATATCTCCTGCCTCGAAATCTGCCAGTTGGCAGCCGTCCTGGGCCCACCATGGAGCTGTTGCGCCTCTGAAGAGGATGATGGTGTTAATTATTGTCTGATATTATAAAATAAATTGTGTGACTTCCCAAATATATAAAAAAAAATATATTATTCATAAAATAAAAGATTTAGTAAATAAAAAAAAACGTAAAGAATATAAAAAAATAATCTATAATTTTCTAGTATTTCAAAAACTTACAGAATAATTTTGATCAGTCTCCTAAAGTCTCAGAAACTAAAATACATTTTTGATGTCGGTTTCATTTTCAAAATTCCTGGTAGGAAAATTATAATGAATATCCAATGCACAAAGGAAACACGAGACGGCGTTTCTACTGTGATGACTTTGAAAACTTTCTTTATTGATTCCCAGAAATGGAACGTTTGATCATCGTCCGATTCATCCATAATTACACAAAATATAATACATTCCTTTAGAGCTGTTTTGAATAGATTCGGAATTGTAAATGCAGAACATCTAGAAAGATTATGAATTATTTATTTTTCTAAATGTACACAGTTTTCGAAGAAATGTAAAATTAGCAAACATTTCCAATGATACTTAGAAGTGAGTAAGGAATTGTTTGAACATTGAAAAGTTTTGCAAATAGATTCCTTGGAAAATTGTTCGGTTTTAATGCTAATAATACTTTGAACAAACAAAATGTATGTAAAAGCTTATTTCAATTTTATGAAAATACCAAAGTAAATAGATAGAAAATGGATGAAATGATAAAGTTAAATTCTTACTTCTTTTCACTAGCGTTCGACATTTATAGATACATAATGAAATTATTTAATTAATTATAATTAATTTTATTTTAGAATTAATAATATTTAATTAAATACTTTGCTGTAAAACAACAAACTAGAATGCTTTGTTTTATTAAACTGAGCATGTTCAATGTTAATCAATATTATTTTCGATAAAATATATTTTTTTTGAGTATTTACTATAACAAATAATACACGCCTATAAAAAAATGATAAATGTTGCACACGTGTTTAGAACTATTTTTTAAATTTATTTGCTTATTTTCAAATTCACTTCATAGTAAATTATTTAATTAAAACTAAGCATTTGCAAAGGAGTTATATTTAAGTTAAAATATTCTGGCGTTCGGTACCTCAGGTTTCGGGTTAGAGTTCCGACGGTGAAATGGATGTTAATAGTGGTTCAGAATCCACTTTAAACAGTAGGTCACGGTTTGTTTAGCCCTCAAGTACCCAAGATGACCGTAGAGCGACAAACCAAACCACTGTTAACGGATGAGTTGCAGATAGTTGAGAATCAAATTCTTCTGCGGTGACCGTTGCAGTCACTACTTACAAAGATGAAGGGAATCGATGACGATTGTAATAGCCTTTGTAAAGCATCTCGCATTGATAGTCAGGCTTTGCGTTATTGAAAAACTTTTCCCATGCGGCATTACTTCATCTAAAGGTGGATTTCTTTAAAGTACTAAAATCTCATTTCATAGATCGTCAATTAAATGAAAGCCTGATCTCATAGGAACTCTTCTATTTTTTTGGAATTTTACATCGTAAGACTTTAGTTTTCGTTGGAAATTTAGTTTAAAATTGATCCAGAGGAACAATGTCAACTATAATAAATATAAGATTGATCCTCAGGTTATTTGCTGAGAACGTAAATTTTTCTACATTAAAAATATATTAAATGATAATATTTTTATATTTATTATTACTTACAAGCGTATTCTGAATGCATATAAGAATTTTAAATTTTACTGTCATGAAAAAATAGTGAGCTACACAAATGTTTCTTGTATTCATAATATGTGTAACTCTTAAAATATTGACTGGTCCTCATTTACAACGTGACTACAATTTTCTATTGAATTTTAGTAGCAGACTCCATTACCTCCGACTCATCTTGGCGTGCTAAATTAAGTTAAGGTCATTACTATGAGAAAATTGTTCCCTTTTCGGGATTAGAAGTCCGGGCTGCAAATTATCTCTTCGTCCGTGTCCGTAATCAGAATTTTGCTTCACATTTATGGCAGCGAGTGGAATCGTTTGGGCGTTGGGAGTTTAACTAATTATCTTTCTCTGTTGGGCCCTGGGATTAATAGATGACGAAGGAGTTTGCTGAGCAAGCTGGTAATTTAATTTGCGGAATTCAGAAAATGCTTGAGTGTTGCGCTGTGTGTTTCAGTTATCGGCTGAATGTTCACGCTCTGTTGACATATTATACTGATGCAGAATGAGTTGTTTGTTTCCATGCATACATCTTGATTTGATGACTTAAGTTGAGGCGAATTTTAAATGAATTAATAGCTTTATAATATTCGTTAAAGTTATTCCAATGTATTGAGATACCGTTTTCTAATTCCTTCCTTTTATGTTATTCTGATAGTACGGAATCATTAACGTGGGAGATAAATTTCTCGACTCTAATTGAAATCATGAGGCTACAAAATGAATTGAAAAATAAATATATTCGGCGTAATTATGGCATAATGTTTGCAATGGCGGTAAATTTTCGGGAATTTTTTTGATAAGAATCACGACTTTATTGCAGTAACTATAAAATTTGTCTGATAATGTATGGATCCCCACCAATCTTCTATATGTAATATATCATAGGTTCACTATTTACCATATATCATAGGTTCACTATTTACCATTTATCATAGGTTCGCTATTTACCATATATCGTAGGTTCACTATTTACCATATATCATAGGTTCGCTATTTACCATATATCATAGGTTCACTATTTACCATATGTCATAGGTTCACTATTTACCATATATCATATGTTCACTATTTACCATATATCATTATCTATTTACCATTTAGTTTAGATCCCTCATGTAGTCTATACGAGAGACCCACCACGTATCAATACCGTATACGACAGATCCATCAAATACCATATGTCGTTTTCCATAGATGCACCATTTAATATACATCTATACCATAGATATATCATATATCAAATGCTGTATACCATTAGGTTCACCATGTATCATATCAATCCATATATCATTAGATTCACCATGTATCATATTAATCCGTATACCATAGATCCATTAAACTAGATCTATTTGTCCAATTGCCATAGATCCCTTAAACTAGATCTATTTAATCATATGCCGTACATCTATCAAACTGGATCTATATATCCCTGTACCAAAAATTCAACAAATCAGATCTATGTATCCATAAGCCATAGATCCTCCAAAATATATCTAAGTATCCGTATGCTCAAGATACACCAAACCAGATATATTTATCCATACGCTAGATCCATCAAACTAGATCTCTCGCATACCATACCCTAGAATATAATACATCCATAATTTGAACTGTTTTCCAAAGAGTAAAATATCGTAAATCATCCAAATTAGTCTTAACTATAATAAAGCAGTCAATATGTTTAGTGACCTCATGGAACAACAAGCAAACTAATATTAAGTATTATACATTACGATATTAATATAGCCTCAAAGAATGCCAACTTTTATACTCACTTTTGATTATTTTTTTTATATTTTCAATGATATTGTTAAGAAACTTTCCATATTAAAAATACTACAATTTATGGGTATTATATAACTATAATTACTAATACATTTGAACTCGTAAGAATTAGAGTTTTTAATAAGATTTTATTTTTATGTAAAAAAAAAGCGATTTCTGAAATTTGAATATAGATAGATTTATGGAAAAGAAATTAATTATTTAAACAACTATATACATTTATGTGGTCGTAGAAGCACACAATGTATTATTATTCAATGCTGGACTATCTCTTTCAAGTCAAGAATAACAAGAGTAACACCTAATACAAAACTGTCAAAAGTAAATGTCAATGGATAAGACTCACGAACGCAGCCGGCATTGATTGAATGCAGGCCATTACATCAACGACTAGTTGATGTGAGACAGAATATTGGATTCATCGCTAAAGAGAATCACCTCCTATAATGCTTTAGAGCCAGTTTCATCGAGAGACACCATTGCGAAAGAGAGTATGATCCATTCATTCCAGCATTGCACTCGACTTGTTGGATGGAGGATAACCATTTATCGCAAAAGGTGATGAGTTGCGTTAGGTATCGCTTTAAGAAGATATGTTTTGGATTGTTCGTTGATAAGTCTGGAATTATAGTTACGAGTGTTCGTTTCAGAGTATGTTCAAGCCAGAGGTGGGGAATAGATAATTTTCGAATGAGTGAAGAACTACTATAAAAAGCCGACTCTCGTCTCTTTTATAAAAACACTTTTTAGTTTTTGAAAATTATAAGAATTAATACTAAAACAAATTACTTTAAGAAGACCATTCCATTGCCTCTTTCAATAATATAATCACTAGCAAAAACAGTAACTGGTTTATAAACAGCCTAAGTAAGTGTTGAGAGACTTTTCACAGCAGTGATTGTCATAAAAAGTTATCTTAGATCAACAATGAAAGAAGATCATATAGTAACTATTCTATTAATAATAAGATTTACAACTAAGGCATCTTTGTGATCAAAATGCGACTTGTCTTCAGCTAATCTATAATACTTTACTGCCTGTTAATTCAGTACTGTAATTTTTATAACATTAATATTTTTTGTAAGCAAATTTAGAGTAAAAAGATATCTTTTAAGTGAGTGCAAATGCTACACCTTTAAAATCGTAAAAATTACTTTATTAATGCAAAAACATTTTTACATACATACGATTTCAATAAAAGTCTTTAAATTTATTTCAAAAATTATTCTGAATCTGTTAGTAGAGATCGTGATTCAGAATTCTAAAGAAAACCTACCTAGGAATCAGGATTCTGTAAAAAGAAAAAAAAATTATTATCCTAATTGGATATTTTTGGCACAATGCCTACCCTGATGCTCCCATGTTAAAGAATCAAATTTAGCATGAATGAATCTAACATTTCCTCATCGGCAAAAGGTTGCGAAGCAAGACAAAGTCTCCATGTAAATTAACCATTGAAATCGCCGAGCATTATGTCGGAACACTCTTTGTCTTAGAACTGCTGCCATTAATCTTCATAAAGATAGTCTTTGCATAATTTTATCATCTTCGATTCAGTCAACTCTCTCAACAACAGTGCCGTGTTTTTCCTTCATTCATAATTGTAGGTCCATAAATTTTAAAAATTTTCTGAAGTATTAAATCTTTTATTGTGTAACGAAAACAACCATACTTTACTTTTCTTTGTAGAGGGAAGGTTGAGTTTGGTTTGTCGGTCTACGGTCATTTTATGCATACGTCAGGCTAAATAGACCAGGACGTACAGATCAACGAGGATTCTGAATCACACACGAACATCTATGTCATCGCCAGGAATGGCCATCAAGTAACATTAGAGGGGGAGTGATTTGTATTAAATAAACATTTTAAATCAATGTAGCACAATGCAATGATATTGATGTGATTATTGTGTGTATAGTGTGCAATGATTATATGTCTGCTACTGTGCAAGCACGATTTTGCATAAACATTTTGTCATTTAGAATTAATTTGTAGTCTTTTAAAAAAAGCGCAATAAAAGATAATTTTTTTTGAAGATTATATTCGTTATTTTCGCTAAGCCATCTAACAGTATAATACTTTAAAAAATGCGTATTTATTTAAAAAAAAAAAACCATGGCATGATTTTATTGTCAAGTGAAGTTATTTAGGTAAAATGCATTTTCATTATGGAGTAAGACGCAATGACATCCATTACGTCTTTATTAATCGCCTCAAGCGCATACATGATTTAATATGAAGGATCGCGGACTAAACGTCTAGTACAAATTCTGTCAAATGCAAATCCCGACGGATAAGCAGCGTGGGCTAGAGAATGAAGTCCACCCTTGTAGGACTGTTGGATGGGAGGACTTGATTTATTGCCCAAGAGCACAACTCCTGTAAAGTTTCAGAGCCGTTAGATTATTGTTAATAAATTGGAAGTAACTCACTCCAAGTCGCACCTAGCCTGTTAAATGATGGGCAACCATTCATTGCATTAGTGGAGGTGATTTGGACTCGTTGATTAAGAAGATGCCGTTTGAAGATACGCAGATATGTGCCGTGTTATGCAGATACACTAAGATGCTAAGAAGACAATTGTTATAAATTAGAATAAGACACCAAGTACTATATTTTGACTACATTTTTAATTTTCTCTGATTGCGTAAATAAACATGAGTACAATAGATGCACAAGATAGTGTGAGTGCATATTTATATGTATATATATATGTGTATATGTGAACTGGTATGTTAATGAATGTGTATGTGTGTTCATATATGTGCATGTGCATATGCATGTACATGTGTATGTATGTGCACGAATGCTGTGAAAGTGCGTATGTATATACACATGCATATTCATGTTCATCTATATGCATGTGTGTGCGCATGTGCAGTAGGGCATGTGACGTTATGTCAGTGCATCTCCATAAAGCACACATATGTGCATGTGCATGCATGTGTATAAGCATATGTATGCCTGTTCATGTGAGGTATATGCATGTTCCTGCATGTATATGTTTGTGCATGTATTTGCAAACATATTTATGTACGAGCACGTGCGTGAGTGTGAAAGTATGTGTTAGTTTGTGCATGTTTGTGCGTTTGTGTAAATGTGTATGTGTGGATTTGTGTAAATGTCCATGCTTGTGTATGTATGTGCATAATCATACATGTGTAACTGTGTACATGTTCATGCGTTTATCTA
The DNA here is from genome assembly GCA_021605075.1 of Caerostris darwini. Classification (NCBI taxonomy): domain Eukaryota; kingdom Metazoa; phylum Arthropoda; class Arachnida; order Araneae; family Araneidae; genus Caerostris; species Caerostris darwini. The sequence continues at coordinate 62,285 of BPLQ01000695.1, forward strand.
TGTTCTTGCTCCTGTATGTGAGAGTGCGTATTTGTGCTAGTGTGTTCATGTGTAGTTATATATGTTTGTATATATATGAGTATGCTCATGCACAACAATATGTATACACTATTCACATGCGTATATATATATACACACGCAAGCACATAAATGTCAATGCATGCATATGCACGTTATAGATTAGATAGCACATGCACATATACATATATATATACGCAAAACACGTGCGTATGCAAACACTTGCAAAGATACATACTCACACACATGCGTGCACATGCACATACGTTCACAAGCTCATGCGAATACTTACAGATGCACAAGCACTTACGCTTGCACACGTATGTAAATGCACATACGCATATATGCACACATTTGTACGGGCACATCAATATACATACACATGCGCATACATATTGGTATGCACATGTATATACGTTTAATTGCACATTAACACGTATTCATATGATGATGCACATTTAAACGCATGCACGCATGTACATGCATAAATATACACAAGCTCATGTCCATACATATAATATATATATAGAGATGAGATTATATTATTATATATTCTGCTCAATATACATTCACAGACACATAATTACAAATGCCCCTGGAGACACATGCACATTCTCTTGCATATGCACAGAAATACGTATACGCATTCATACTCATGTACATACATACGCATTTTCCATTCTGTATATGTGCATACACATGTGCATATACATACCACATGCGCAAGCACATTCTTACACAAACACATGCACATACATACACAAGTACATGCCCTACATGCATTTACATGCACATATATGCAAACACACTCACGAACAGACCTTCATATACACGTGCCCATATATTACACATATATGCATATACAAATGTGCACACACATACATTCTCACACACGAATTCAGATACATATTCATGCATATATAGTCAAAAATATGAAAAACATTCGTTCTGAAGGGCGGAGGCGGAGACGCGCATGAAAATACAAAGTGGAGCACATACGTACACACTCGAGCACAAGCATACATATCCACATGCAATTATGCCCAGATACAAGAAGGGGAGCACAATATATCCTTAAGGAAGGATTTTTAGATGTACACATTTGCGCGTGCTGTGATAGAAAGACGTTAAAAACACCCAGCAAACAGCCGGATTGTGTGTGCAAAGGCTTACATTGTCACCAAAGTCATGGAAGTTTCTCAAATTACGTCGTCAGTGATAAGAATATACTCTCTTCTGTACAATAGCTGTGACAATAGCATTGCGTAATGAGAGGTTAACCAATTATAATTGAAAATATTCCTGAAACTTTATTTTCCACTACATTCTTTTTGTTAAGCATAAAACCTAATCTTATATAGCTTAAAATAATAAATTTTGTTGGAACACATCTCACTTTTTAAACTAAAATTGATTTCCTTTTCTTTTCAAACATTTGTTTCCGTCAGCAAGATTGAAAATCAATTTATTGAAACCCAAACTCATATTAAAAAATAAATGTAAAAGTTAATATATTACATGGAAACGTTTGTCCAAACTCTATAACGACAAATAATTGAATTTTTATATGGGAAAATAATCCGGGGATCGAAAAAACATTTCTCTGGGCATTCGCTTAAACGACACGGCACATCCATCAAAATATCACACATCACGGAAATGAACTAATATCTCAAATCTCCGATGCATCATTTTTTTCATCATTATTGCATACACTCTTCTGGGCATCAGAGATCATGGGAGGTGTTTTTTCAAGGCATCATTTGTCATTTTCTGTGTCTGAAAATTTGAAAAAGGTTTAATTTAATGCATGTATTTGTTTATCGTTGGGGATAATGTCAGATTTGCATGTAAAAGACTCTGCAGAAAAGTAAACTAACAACTAAAGTCACATGGATTAGTTTAAATTTCTTTGAAAATTTGTAGAATGAACCTCAAAGAAATGAAATACTGTCTTTTTAAAAGTAATTAATTAAAAACCTTTTTGTATATTAGCGTCCTTCATGTTTTAATTCAGTGTATGCCCGACTCGTAGCTCAATGGTAACAAGCGTCGCTGGTGAGCAATAGGGCGGAGGTTTCATAAGCTGGCGACTTTGTTGTAGACACTGTTTCAAAAATGTTCAGCATCTTGGCATGGGATGTTCAGCATCTTGGCTCGTGAGTCGAACTATCTAGTGGGAGTTTTAAACTTTTTTTCTCACATACGATTCGCTAATGCGGAGTAGTTCCCTCTAAAAGTCTCCCTGAAGGCACTGCCCTCCTTCTACAGCTACAAGGAACCAAGTCAGATTTTTTTCTACGGGTGCTCCACCGTGCGCAATTTTTACACATAGCCTTTTTTTTTGTTTAATTTTTACAACATGTTTACACTGTTAAAAATATGAAAAATTTAATGTATTCTCAAATTGCTAAAACATTTTTTATACTTATTGGATTTATTTTTTTTTAAATTTCTTGATTCAATATCTTTTTTTAATTTACAAGAAATCTACATATGATTTAAGTCTTTTCAAATAACTAAAAATTTTTTTTAAAAAACAAATATGAATAAATGTTCCTTAATACTCTTTTCCTAGAAATATTAAAAAATTCATATAAATTCATGTCTGTTTTAAGAACACAAAAAAAGAAACATATAAAACAAATAGCATATACTTGCATCTTGCAGCTCAGCAGACATATTAAATTTGAAATTATTCGATTGTAACAATTTTCTAACTATAGCTTCTGAAATGAATACTATTTCTTAAAATATAAAAACTTTCAGTTGAAAATAGTTCTTGGTAAAATATATATTTCTCCATAAATATAATTTTAAGAAAACTTTCATTTTACCCTCATTTATTCTTTCTAAACGATGCATTAAGACATTTTAAATGTTATATTTAGAAATTCTTCAGGCAAATTGGCTAGTGCTCTGGCCTTTGGTATCATAGGCTTCAGGTTGGAACACTGATAGGGAGATGGATGTTTGCAGTGGTTCTGATTCCATTTTAAGACGTAATTCCCTGTCTCATATGTTTGTAGAGTGTCACAGAGCCCAATCAGACTTCTCACCCATATCAATACCAAACTCTATAGGAGCAACTCAGCTATAGGCATAGTGATATGGAGTGATGTTGTGTGGTGTTTAAAACAGTACATTTATAAAACTGAATAAATCAAAACACTGTAAAAACTGATAAAAATGAGTTTCATAATTCAATATATTTGTTTATTTCGTATCAAAGCAATAGTTTAAGGCCGTAATAAACTGACGAATTTAAAAATATCATTTATTATTCAGATTTTATTTAGCTCCATCTTTCTAAATAAAATATGTTTACAAATCTTTGCACTAACTTTAATTTGTTTGTATTAAAAATTTCTTCGAATTTCTTTGAAATGCTAATATAGCTGCAGTAAATTGGAACATCAAAAGATTATTTGATATTCAAAGAACTAAAAACAAATTCGGACTTTATTCATTTTGCAATAAACAATTTTTTTTAATATGCAAATGAACATTTATGTATACATTGGAGCTCTATTTACAAAAATTTCTATTCATTTTTTCAAATTAATATTTTATTAATCGCTTAGATTGCTTATAAAAATTTCCAATCAATATTTTTGAATGTTTTAGCTAGCTTCCAAAGAAAATTTATACTTTACACATCTAAAGTTAAAAATTGGATATTAAGTACTTCATTATAAGTTCGTGTAATGTTTATTTTATATTTTAAATATTTCGATAAACAACAAGATATTTTCAGAATTTCTGGCATTTTTAATAATTTATACTGATTCAATATAAAATATTTTCATCTTAAAGTTTTAAAAATATAGATAACTAAATATGTAAGACCAGAGTAAATCCAGAATATTTTATGCTTAACTTGTCTTTTATGTATAGTTGAGAACTTTATATGCTTATGAAAATGGAATTATTCTTTATTTATTCTTTATTTTTAGAAAGTTCAAGTTAAGAAATGGAATAGGTTTTTAATATATTGCAAATAAGTTTTGCTGATATTAGATACACTGATACGTAAATCACAAATTAATAAAAAAATGTATTTACTCGATTTTATTAATGTTCAGTCGCTGGTATTACGTTTTGGAATAGAAAAAAGATAGAAAAAAAGAGTACGATATATTTATATACTCCTTTTCTGTGAATTAATTGAAAAAATAATTTATTAATAATTTTTTTAATGTTTTTTAATTAATAAACAATTACGCATGTGTATATGATTTTTTATATTAGTATTATTGTTATTATTAAGTAAAGAATTATAGTTGAAAAGGAAAAATAATAATATAAAAACAATGGAAACAAAAACAATTGAAGAGGGTAAATTGTCACTCAGCGGAGAAACTGCATGGTAATTCGAAAAGAAGGATATTGAAACGTGAATGAATAATATTCAGAACAGCGCGAGGTTTTTTTTTGCGATTATTGAAAACGGAAATATCGTTAATTGGAAAGAGAGCATCTTCAATTAATTAAACGGAGGGTTTAATTAATCGAAGATGTTTTTAATTTTTTGATAATGTTCATGTTTTGATTTAATTTTTTGATGTTGTTTTAATGTTGATCATTATATTAAATATATTTTCAACGTAAAAAACATCTATAGTAATATTTTTTACTGTTCCTTTTTAATGAAGACTAAATGAAACCTTTAATGAACCTTTAATAAACCTTAAATGAAACTTTTTTACATGAAAATAACAAATATACACTTAAAACTTTTAAGTGTGCGCTAAACTCCAAACCGACAGATGATGAAGGGAGGACATTTAGTGATCCAAATTTGGGTGTCGTACGGGGGAACACCCGGAAAGTTCTCAATAGGCAGCCTTTTCTTTTTTCTCTCCCCATTTTAACTCTGCCCCTACGGCTATATAGCCCCCTACCAGTTAGAAAAATGACGGTTAGAACATTGGTTGGCATCGCGTATAGCACGAACAGCCCACCTATGGCTGTTTACAGTGCTTTCCAAGAGGATTTTTAGGAGTAAATGTTCCATTTCTGTTTCATATGATAGAAAACCCTAAAAATGTCCACCAAGAAATCAGAATATCAATGCGAAATGGTTTTACACACATTGTAACATTTGCCAACGACTCACCTCGCTTCTGAAAGCATTGAATACAACGGACGCCGCCAGCGGATTTGAACCTGATCTCTCTTGCGTGTTAGCTGTGCAATAAATGAGTGAATCATGAGTCAAACAATTACATAATACTGAAAAGTTGGATCATGATTTATCTATGGAACTTTGTTCAAAACTCGGCAAGTGAAGCCGCACCTAATGATCCCTTGACCATGCTGCGATTGGGCATGCGAAATCTATAAACAGGTAAGATTTTTTGTTAGACTAGAGGAAGGAGAGATAGATGAGAACCTTAAGATATACCCCATGGGAATGATGATTCAAAATTAGAATGGTAAAACGCAGTGCAACATGGTACTGTCTGGATAACGCTAATATTGCTACTTATCTGCCGTTATAATGGCGAAAGACTTGGTGCCTGGTGTCGGAAAAAAAGCAAACTACAATTATCAAATTTTGTATTATATGTAATTAATTTATTTATCCCATGTTTAATTAGTTTTCTTCCTAGATTATTATCATTAAGATGTAATTTAATTAATTAAATTTAATAAGCTCATTGGGGTATTTTTCTAAGAATGAAATAAAACCCTTTAATTCGAGCAGTTAAAGTAATTTATTCATTCTTTTATCTGACTTTTTATGAATAATGTAGTTATTAAAAATCAATTTTATTTTTTATAACTTTGAAAAAAACCATGGAAGATATAAAACATATCCTATTAGATTTAAATTCTAATCTTATAAAAATAACACATGGAATTAAATTTTCCTTTTGAGCTTAACTATTTTTTTTTTCTTTGTAAATGACTAATTATGCATGACACTGCACTGTGTGGGTGTTATTTAAAATATCTATTAAGGATTCTGAAGATCTGAAAGAATTATGTACTTTGTTTTGTCCCCTTCAATTTAAAAATTTGCATTCGAAAAGTTTTAAAACTATTAGGAATGCGATTTTTTATGTAAAGTATATGTTTTCACGAAAAGTTTTTAAATAGTTTGGAAAATTGTGCATTCAATAAAGAATTTTGTAAACTGTAAGATAAAAGGAATCTTTAATTCGGTTACATAAAAAATTGTCAATGACTACATATAGCAGGAGATTCATCTTGCACAATTAAATATTGAAGTTCAATCACAAGTGTCAAATTTTCTTTATTGGTATTTTGTTCGGTGAATTAATTTGCTATTATAATACGTTATAATTCTTACTTATCATATTCATTTAAAATGAAAAGAATAATTTATCAACTAGTAAATACGATATTGAATTTTCCGGGTTTGTAATACATTAAACTTCGATCATTTTTAATTAAAGCAAAATTATGATTTCAAACTATCTACAAAATAAACTACATGTATCTGAAAGCCATTAAAACATAAAAACACACATTATTTTTAGTTATTGAAGCATAAAAACACACATTATTTTTAGTCATTGAAACATAAAAACACACATTATTTTGAAGTCATTGAACTTCGATCTCACACATTATTTTGAAATCATTAAATAATAAAATTACGCATTATTTTAAAGTCATTGAAGAATAAAACTACACATTTTTTTGAAATCATTGAAACATAGACACATTATATTGAAGTTATTAAAACACAATTTTAAACAATTAGGATAATGTTTTAACGGAAAATTTTATATTATTTCATTTATATATCTTATTCTAATAATTATTACGTATTGGAATACCGCAGTTGAAGTATGACGCAATAAATGCTATGAAAAACAAATATATTCGGTATTTAATATCAGGAACTTTGCATCAATTCGGCTTCTATCACGAAAATGTTTCAGGTTTTTATAACATGCAAATGAAAATGCATTTATCCCTAAAAGTCACGATGGAAAGCTTAGACTTCTCTTTATTAATTATGAAAATACTTATTTAAATACAAATTTCTTAATGAATAAGTAAAATCCAAATATTTTTCAGCTATAATATGTTTTACTTATTAAAAAGAAACGAATATATTTTTAACAGATTTTTAATAGAATAACAATGAAATAAATTTGTAAATTATTAATGAAACATTTATAAATAAGGTAAATAAATAATACATGTTATTATATTTAAATAACGCATATTGTAAATAATATGTGTCATAAAAAAAATCAAATGTATCTTCAAAATATAAGCCATAATCTAATCAAAAATTCAGACAGCTTATAAATAAGGACATCAAAGGAATCACCTGATTATTGTAAACAGATATTCTATAGCCAGCCATACACTCTGTAACCCGATACACGTACTCATTTCATCGTATATGAATATAAATGCGCCATGCCTTTTATGCGGCACATTAATCTGGAAGACAGTTCGGCCATTCTACTTCCCTGAAATTGTTTGCAATTGACATCCAATAGCTTTGCCTGATACTATACATTCAAAATCCAACCAACTCTTAACTAAAGCCACATGAATAATGTTGCATTCCAGAAGGCAATTTACTCGCGTAACTGCAAATCCTGGAGTTATCCTTTGGCAGGAATGCTACCGAAGGGGATCTCATTCAGGTAAGGGGTTATGATTCATGATTTTAAAGCCCCTGATAGGATGAAATGGCCGTTTTAAATCTAGTGTCATGGCTTCATTCATTCTTGCGTGCTGGCTACTTCATCACATGCTTACGGATGCGAGGGACTGTTGAATTAAAATTCCGCAGCAAGGCATGAGCAAGGTATTATATTCTCATTAGTGTAGGAAGATACTTGTTTGTTACATTTCCTGGTATTTATGTGAGTTCTTATAATTCACATATGTTTGTAGGCGATATGATTACACATTTTCTTAAAGTAATAATCTCGATGCAATAGGATTAAAAATAATATTATTATAAAATAATTAAATTATAATATTGATTAAAAATAAAAAAGTGTTAAGGGACATTGCCTTTCAATATTTATTGTGAAGATTTGGAGATTTTATTTTTTTTTCCAGCTAAAATCAATTGTTCATTTTATTCCCTCTGTAATTGTGTTTCTTTTGCTTTTATACAAGTAACCAAACGCAGTTAAATATGTTTTGATTTAAATCCAGTCATCTAGGGGGTAAAGGTAGTACGTATGATTATGTCCTCAAATATGAATTACTTTAAACAGGTATTTCAAGATATTGTCAATTGTTTCTTCTTGGAATAATCAAATTAACTGGATAACTTGTTTAGAAACTCAGTAGTTGTATATTTGTAATTGATTCTTTTTTTATGATTTCTAAGGGATTCTTTTATTTGTCACTTTTAAATTAATGTAATGCATAATTTTCGTTTTCAAATGTGCATGGGAGATCTTGAATTGTTTTTTATTTGTTTTTTATTTTTGTATATTTTCTGATGGACTACTCTGTCTCTTTCATCTCTTTTTTTTTTTTTTTTTATTTACGTATCTTCTGATATGGGTTTGATCCTATATTCCCATATATATGTGTATATATTATATTTTATCTTTTATCACACACATATTCACTCCTATTCACCCTGATTTTTTATGTATATATTTTTTGTTCAGTTATCAGTTTCTGTAGTGTTTGCTGTATAATATATATATATATATATAACAAAGAGACTCGATGGCGTTTGTGATGTTAAGTAAATTGCTTCGTTAGTCAGACTATCTGATGGGAGCTTTCCGGGTTTTCTTCCATACGATATCCAAATGCGGGGTAGTTAAAAGTCCTCTCGAAGGTTACTGCCCTCCTTCTCCTTTAAAGACTCGGAGCCAAGTCAGACTGTCTCTATACTGGCACCTACTGGCAACTACAACAGAAGCTGCCCTTCCTCCCTCCATCCATGAGTAGATTACTCATGGGATACCCGTCCCGCACTGCAGGACATTGAGGATTAGACTGGCACAAAATGTACACTACTCCTTCGGAAGGAAAAGCTAATATTTATTTACAATGTAGTGTTTCATGTACAAACTTTAAAGGTTCTTGAAAATAAATCAATATTTATTTATTCTTATCAATACCAGATTTTTTTTTTCGCTAGCATATATATGTCAATGCTTCCCGGCATCCATAAATAACAAAAAAAAATCATTTTATGTTATTTATGGATGCTATACATGCATTTTATAGATAAATATACATAAAATATATACTATTTCATACTATAAATGCATATGTAGATAAATATAAATGTTGTATATACATTTCAAATCGCCATTTATTCACATTACAGCTATTTTTTACTTATTTATTGGATTTTTTCTATGCAAAAATTTATATAAAATTAAAGATATGTAACTTAATGTGAAAAAAAAACTCTTATAAAATTTTTAAATTTACAAAGATTCACTTGGAAGAGATGATGAGAGTTTCACAAGTGGCCAGTGAATTTAAATGACTTAGACCAGGGATTCCAAACCTATGGTATGCAAAATGTAAACCTGGGGTATGCAGCGCACTGGCTGGAAAAGCGTTAAAATAATATAAGTAATGACGAAAATAATCCAAAATACAAAAAAAGATCAGGTTCTGAAAAAGAGATATTGTTTAAACTTTCAACTGATCATTTTTTACCATTATTACTAAATACATTCCCTTAGGTAATTAGACAATAATCTCCCAATACTTCCCAACGGTACATTTCAAGTTATTTAGTGCAGAACATTCATCCAGGTGAGCAGCAGTCATGCCCATCCTGAATCACACACAAAAAAACACAATTAGGATAAGTTGTCAAATTAAAAAGAAATACATAGGCATTAAGACAATCATGTCCGGTCAAAAATCTACTCATGACCACAGCAACAGAACGGGGTGAATTTAGGGCACAGCGAAGTCCACAAAGCACACTTCAAGACTTATCTCCAGAAATTTGGAAAGCACATGACGAAGTGATTGTTTGAATTTTTTTCTCTAATTTAGCAAATTGTAAGCAGATATTTACAAGACATTTGTAGAAAACAAGGTCCCTTTTTTGTCAAAAGTGTCAGCATATTATTACTCCGAACACCGCAATGTAACGGCATCGATTGGAAAGCCACTCTTCAGAAAATCCCTGCAGAAACATACACTCCTATCCTCTTTGTTGCTTGATAGAGCTTAAAGGGCAGATATATAATCTAAAAATATTACTGCTCTCTCAAGAGGATTTAAACGTACGGCCAGTTATTGGAAGGGTACTTGGGTTGGGTCGAGGTCTCCATCATGTAGTTAAAAGGAATAAGAATTATTAAAAACACAACGTTAGTGGCGTGATAAAAATCCAAAAGGGGCCCATCAGTGTAGATATGAAGCCATTTGTCAAAAAAAAAAAAAAAAAAAAAAAAAAAAAAAAACCGAACAAGAAGTAATAGATTTAAGGAAATGGCATGGAGTGCAATAGGACTATTGTCCCGTTTTCTCACGTTCAGAACCAAGTCCGATCTGACATCAAATACTATATACTCCAGTGGATTACCAAAAGACAGTAGTTCATAGGGCACATCCTTAATAACATTATATTGAGTCTTTTCACGAACGCATTGGATCAAGCCCCAATGAGTCTTTAGATTGCGTGCCTCAACTACAGTCGTAGTCTCGCCAGAAAGAATTATTTGGGAGTCTAATTAGCCTATTAAAAAGAATAGCTGCACTCTTCTGAATTGAATTTGTCGAAAGTTGTTGGTTGAAAAATAATTGCATAGCAAGCACGGGAAAGTGTTAACTCCCCAAATAATCATGCGTAACGCCTTCTTTTGGAAAGTATAAAAAGGTTTAAAGGCACCAACCGAGGCTGATATCAACACTTCATTGCAATTATAAAGAACCGGTTGAATGCAAATCCTGTAAGTTACATTCAAAGTATGTCTATTGCATCCTCAATTACCAAAAAATATCTTGATAATGCGGAATCCATACTTTTTTCGAGTAAAAAGAACTAAGTTGTAAAGTAATTAAACATATATTGTCCCTCAAAAATGCAGAAATTACTGAAAGGTAGTTTTCCTTTAATGCGCATATTCAGAAGAAATATCGAAATAAGCTTAATGTTGAAAATATATCTGACTTTATTTGAATCTGATTTTAGAAAAATTCACTCCCAAGAAATAAGTTTAGGGATCTCATTGAAAATTTTGTAGAAGGAGTTTCAAAACTTTCATATCAAGATGTATAGTTGTCGCAAATTTAGTTCATTATTTTATAACATGAAAATTTCTGCAATTCTATATGTTTTGATGTCAGGCCGTTTTTTTTTTTTTTTTTTAAAAACTGCAGGAAATTACAAAATCAAAAAATAAATATCAGTTTGAGTCTTTTGAATAATTTTATAGCTTTCCTAAAAACATTACTACTTAAAAAAAAAACCAAAATTTTTGTGTAAAAGGAATGGTTGAGGGTGGCTTTGAGAAAAGGAGGAGGGTGAAACTGATGAGACAATAAATGAAGTTTTATCAATGGGTTACAAAGAGAAACGAGATTTACCCACACTGACGTAGAGTTTGTGTCTTGTTATTAGTCTAAATGCTCCACGCGCTTACGATTATTTTTATAAATTGAAAAGTTTTTTAAAATATCCCTTAAAAGAACCACATTAAGTTACTGGTTAGATCCTAAAATAAATTTCTTACCGAATAATCAGCAATCTTTCTTTGCTTCCTCAATCTTTTTGTTACCATTTATTTAAACCGTCATGCTCTATTTATGTCAATGTTTATTATACTAACATTCATGTTTCAAACCATGTCAAATAGATTGGACATGATTGCTTGCACAAACTTGAAAACACTATTTTGGTTTGCATATGAACGTAATTGGATAATTGTTTTTCTTCTGTTAATTGCTGCTAGTTAGGTGGCTATTTTAAAAGTATTATACAGTGTGAAAGTGTAGGTTTTAAATAGTTATAAGGGAAGAAAAATAATATTTTGATTAAGATCAGAAGTATTTTTCTTCTTTGTACAAGTATATGTATGCAAGTATATATTTTATGAAGTGATCGTTAATTATATATTGATAGAGCACAGAAAATATATTGTAAATCAATTAAAAATAATATGATTTTAATTGAAATAATTCAATAAAAATGTGTTCTTATTCCAGGAATATTTAAATCTTGTGGATATTTTCCTCTGATCAAAATGTAAAAATTACTCTGTAAAATTTATCATAATTGAAAATGAAAAAGTAAACAATTACAAAAATTAACATTGTGTTGTTGTTGTTGTTTCTTATCCCACTTGGCTGGCCAAGCCCACAAGCCCATATGGACTCATGATTGAAGGGGAAGGAAGCAGCTTCTGTTGTGATGGAGCACCCCGTAGGTAGAAGCCTGACTTTTGCTGCGTGACGCTCTTACAGTCATAGAAGACCGGGACCTACGGCTTAAAGTGGATTCCGAACCACTACAAACATCCATGGCACCGCCGGGATTCGAACCCGAAATGGCACCGAGCGCCAGAAGACACTCGGCCATTCAGGTCCCAAATTTGCCAACGGCACGCAGTGTTCCCAGGTGGTCACCCACCCAAGTACTGACCGCGCCCAATGATGCTTAACTTCGGTGATCTAACGAGAACCGGTATATTCAGCATGGTACGGCCGTTGGCTAAATTAACATTGTTATTAATAATATAATTATTTAAAATTAAATATGATTTCTAAACTTTTAAATGTAAAATCGAAATTTTTGGTTCATTTCAACCTTAAGCCTTTATTCAAGTAAAAAAAAAAAAAAAAAAAAAAAAAAAACACTAATCTTGTGCATATAAAAATATATAAATATTGACTTCGCCCGTGCATATTTTATTCCTTTCAATTTTTTTTTATTTTCTTCTTAACAATACAATAATTTTCTTTTCTCTCATATTCACATGGGAAATGAAGTTCTAACATAATTTATTATCCCAATCCCAATTACAAATAAATGGTTGGTAGAGGAGTACGTTGCGAACATCAGCCTATTAGAAAACACATTTCTGTAAATTATCAGGGCACTTTGTTTTATAAGAAACACTAAAATACATCAGGCAATCAATCATCCATCCATAAAAGACACCCTCTCAAATAATTCTACTAAATTTTCTTAACGTTCACAATATAGTACTAATAAAAATGCATCGCTTGAAATAGAAATCACTCATTAATTTATTAAGCAAAGATCGACAAAAATACTGATGTAGTTTTTTAATTATTCCCCTTATATTAAATCTTCCATGGCCTTTCTTTTCCCTTTATTGAAGCCTATGACATTTTAACCATTCAATCCCTTATCTATTTAAAACTGAAGGACAAAACATTTGATCCTGTCTTACCAACACTTTTTATGGAAGAAATGATCCCCAGGGCTAAAGAGTTTTAAGGATCTATTAAAAAATGTAATATGATAAGATATTTTAAGCTAGAATTTTGTCTGGACATAATGTAGGCCTTTCACGATTTTAATACAAAAAAATTTACTTTGAAAAGTCAGATAATTTTATAAATAATTTAAGGTATTTATTTCATTCCAATTGGTATTTTTTTGCCATTTTGGCAAGGATTTTTCATCTTATGTAGCATCCATACTTGAGTGTCTTTAATGGGATTTATAATCATTTAATACGATACGATGAATAATAATTAATGTTTTAGTTGATTAAAGAGTTTTAAGGATCTATTAAAAAATGTAATATGATAAGATATTTAAAGCTGGAATTTTGTCTGGACATAATTTAGGCCTTTCACGACTTTAATACAAAAAATTTACTTCAAAAAGTCGGATAATTTTATAAATAATTTAAGATATTTATTTCATTCCAATTGGTTTTTTTTTGCCATTTTGGCAAGGATTTTTCATCTTATGCAGCATCCATACTTGAGTGTCTTTAAAGGGATTTATAATCATTTAATTAGATGCGATCAATAATAATTCATATTTTAGTTGATTGAGTAATTTTAGCTCATTGAACATTGTTGATAGAACAACAATGTTCAGTAAATCCTTACTGAACAACTCCTTAATTAATGTACTGTTTTCAAATCGCAGAATTAAATATTTGACTAAATGAAGCTAAACTCAAGAAGAGAGGGTAAGTATTTAAAGGATAGATTTTCAAAACATAAAAAAATATGAAAGCAAGTGCTTAAAAATATGATTACATTCAGTTTTTTTACATAGCTTGCCATTCCTTGTACCTCAAGTGAAAGGTTTTCATCGTTCAATTTGAAAGTCTTTTGTTCTTGTTTCAAAAGGCTTTTGTTTTCATTTATCATATTACCGTTTTTAATAGGTACATGGGACTTTCCATTCTCGAGGGTCGTTTCTCTCATAAGACTAAAATAAACGGCTTGTCCTTGAGTTAAATAGATAAGACATTGAATGAGTGGAATGTCATAGGTTTTCATCTTCATTTTTCAATTTCCATTTTTTTTTCTTTTTGAACGTGCCAAGTCGTGCTTATTTTTCGTGAAAAGTTTTAACGTTATTTAAAAGATTTTTAATTTATTAACTTCATATATATATATATATACGGAGTACTGACATCGGCTAGCCACTCATCCATCAGGCCCCTGTTTATAAAATATGTTATATTTTAGGCTGTTGTATCGATCAAAGGACGCCTGATGGCAGAGTGACTATCGCTGGTTGCTTCAAGTTCAAGTCTGGGAAGTGCTATGGATGTTTGTAGTGGCTCGTAATCCATTTAAACTGTCCCGGTTTAAGTATGCCTGCAGAACTTTGAGGGTAACGATGAAACCCTACCCCATAAAAAACACCTCCTGCTTCGGAATATGCCAGTAGGCAGGCTTCTATGATCCAACATGAATTGTGGTGTCTTTCAGTTAGTTAGTGAGTTTATATTGCTATAAAATTAACACAAGTTCATCGGGATATCGTACGTGGGGCAACGGTCATTCTATGATGTTTACCTGTTGTTTAACAGACATGTGATAAGATGCTCATTAATGCAAAAATTTTTTGGACGAGTAATCATAAGTTCCTCACAAAAGCTGTTAAAAAAAAAAAAAAAACTTTAGTTCAAAAAAGTTTCTGGAACGAAGCTTATGATCACTCGCTCCAAGTTTTTTTGCATCGATGATCATCTTATCACATGTATGTAAAAAACAGGAAAACATCATAGAATGATTGTTGCCACATTTACGCTATCATTATGAACTTGTGTTTTTTTAGAACAATGCAGTTAAGCATAAAATAGCATAGTTTAGTCTTTTGAAATGAAGTGTTTTTTTTTAAATTGAAAATTGTTTGAGGAGGATCTTATTACCACTCGCGCAATTGAATTGATTTAAGGAATATTGTATCAAATGTCAGTAAAACAATTGGAAATCGTGATAGAAGGATTGTTGCCACACGTACGATATCACGATGAACTTTCGTTTGTTTTAGAACAATATAACTTAGCCTAAAATATTCGATTTAATTCAGAATGAATAACTAATTTTCGCACGATTTAACTCGTGTTATTTTGAATAGACACATATATGATATACGAATATACTCGAGATTATCTATTAAGGAGATTACTACATAAAATAAAGTAATGATTAATAGTCTTTAAGAATAAATTAAAAGAAAAAGAAAAGGTTCATAAGAATAACGATTGCTATAAAAAATATGCAGTTATTAATTTGTTCTCATTGAACTTTTACTACGTAAGCACGTTCACGAGTCATTTCAATATAGAAAGTCTTGAAATGGGTGTCTGTAATGGGTGAAATTCTTTTTAATGTATTGCCAATAAGCAATGAAAAGATATCGGCAACAGAGATGTCGCGCCATCCCTTATTCGTGGCGCATCTGCCACTTCTTGCCTCTCTCCTTATTGAGTAGAGTCACGACTGGCGAGAAAGAAAAAAGCGAGAAGCCCGCTAATCCGATTCAGAAAAGTAATTCACTGAAAAAATAAAAGGATGGAAAATAACTTCATTTAGTTTGAGAATGGTAATCAGCCCGAGTTCTCAGAAAATTCTCCATGCAAATTTATGCGTATTTATTCATATGTTAATTGGCTAATGTAAAAGAAAGAGTGATAATTGCATAGTGTTAGAATAAATGAATTTCGTTGAGTTCACTACAAAAGGTATTCTTTGTACTAATATTTGCTATATATTTATTGTTTTCCATTTGAAAGAATGTGTGCACAAAAGAAAGTGAATTATAATAATAAAGTTTGTGAATATTGAACCATTTCATTCGGAAAGTTTTGTAATATCATTCTTTTTAAGTATATTAAAAAGAATATCATAAATGTATTCCTAAGAAAATGTTACTTTTTGGTGAAATATAATTAAATAAGTTATACAGCAATCTTTCACATTTATTAAGGAAAAATGTTGCATATATAAATAATAATTGTATTAATAACGTATTTTTTAAAGGAGGGAAAAAATTATTTTCAATTTAATCAAATGCACAATGGTACACGCACTTACTTAAAGTATAAAAAACAAACAGAGAATACACTAGGTTTATAGTCTTAAAAATTTTAATGATGATAATTAATTGATAAGCTTCTAATGATGGTTTTCCTAAAGTCTCAACAAATATTATTGTTGTTGTTCTAATGCAGCTGGCAATTCAGACACAGTTAATCTTTATGCCATAAGCAAGGGCTGCACCGTTGTTACTTATTTAACACTACCCAGGCCACACGTGTAGCTTAAAAATATGCTACGGATTCAAGTAACACTACCACGTCTCAACAAGTATTTTTTCTTTAATTTCAAAGAAGAAATATTTCTTCCCAAAGAACATTGATTACAAATGTATAAGATTTTTTTAATAATTATAATTAGTTTCTTATCCCATTTTTTTAGCTTCTGTTGTGATGGAATTATAGAAGACCGGGATTATACAAACATCCGTGGCACCGCCGGGATTCGAACCCGAAACCTGTGGCACCGAGCGCCAGATTATTAATGAATATGAAACAAACATGGAATATATTATGTTTGCAGTATTAACAATTTTAATGATGATTTTTTCTCTAAATACGTTTTTATTTAATTACAAATTTTCCCATTTGGATAGTTGCAATTAGTCTCAAATGTAATTCAAAGACATTTTACTATATATATAGATGTTAATTTTATAATATTGACATAATTTTTATGTATAAAGATATAGCTATATTCAATGTATAAGACTTAATAAGATTTTAAGAAAGAATTTTCTAAATTATCAGTACCAAATGGACTTTTTCTTCAATTACAAAGAAAACTCTTTTTCTTTGAAACTATGAACACCGACTTCAAATGCGGGTGAGGTTTTAATAAACACACCATAAGTGCAACAGAATTCTCGAAACTCCCTTTCTAAGAAACAGGAAAACAGTTTGTCCGTAAATTGATCCAGTGGTCTAAAACGAGCACCACGAGCCATTACTCTTTCTGCATTCCTGTCATAACCGCCAGAGTGAAGAAGCGTCGCCCTCTGTCATTAACTTTAACGACGCCAGATTATTATTTTAATGCGCGCGGCTTTTGCTGATGAGAGAAAACGTGGCTCTTAAATGCCAAAGGGATCTTCGAGGAAAGATGCGAAGTTTAATAGGGATAATGATAATGCACCTCTTGTAATTTCGATGATGGTAAAACTACGTTAACAGGGAAATATAAATAATTTTGGTGAAGCTCTTTTGATATTTGGAAAGGAATTTAACTGCAGAAAAATGGGCTGAAGATAAACGTTTCTCAAAAGAGAATATTATTTAAACTCAATTAAATTGCTTTGTACATATTTGTACACAGTATATATCACTATTTTAAAAACAACGAGAATCTCGAATATTTTCAATTGTCGTGATAAAAATTGTGTAAGCCAAACTTCTTTACGTTCAGCAAAATGCAAATTACACAAGTTGTATTTTATAAATATATTCTTATTCCTTTACATTCCTTATAATGTCCTTCCTTTCTTTTGTAATTATTCAGTGGGTAAAGCACTACGTGGACATCTTTTATGTTTTGCATATTTTCCAAATTCTACATCTTTCTATTTTCAATTACTTCTATGCTTATTTTTTCTATTTGTCTATGCTTCTTATTTAGTGATTTTTGTCTGGTCTTTTTCATAATATTTTTCTATTTTATTGCTGCTTAATTTGCATTTTCTATTGCTTTTCTAATTTTTCTATTTAAATTTTGGATTGCTTTTCCACCTGCATTTTTTTTTTCAGTATTTTTACTGGTTTCTTATATCGCGAATTTATTTTCGATATAAAATAGATAAAACATGATGAAACAAAATTTTAAATGAATTTTTTTTCCTAAAACAATTATTATTCATACAATTATGGGTATATTGTTTTGTGAAGAGAGATTTTCGTTTTCTTGACCATTTTCAATGTTTCTTATTTTTTTATTTAAATTTTTTACATGAGTTTTTTTTTATGCATAATATTATTTTTAAATCACTTGCTAATATTCTTTAGATTTTATATATTTTTCAAAATCACGTGCTAATATTTTTATTTAAAAAAAATTTCTTTCACTTACTAATAATCATATAATTATTAAATAATGTAAAATTATTCTGATAGATCGTCTGGTGAAAGAAAAGACATTAATTACCTTATTTAAATTTTGGATTGCTTTTCCACCTGCATTTTTTTTTTCAGTATTTTTACTGGTTTCTTAAATCGCGAATTTATTTTCGATATAAAATAGATAAAACATGATGAAACAAAATTTTAAATGAATTTTTTTTCCTAAAACAATCATTATTCATACAATTATGGGTATATTGTTTTGTGAAGAGAGATTTTCGTTTTCTTGACCATTTTCAATGTTTCTTATTTTTTTATTTAAATTTTTTACATGAGTTTTTTTATGCATAATATTATTTTTAAATCACTTGCTAATATTCTTTAGATTTTATATATTTTTCAAAATCACGTGCTAATATTTTTTATATTTAAAAAAAATTTCTTTCACTTGCTAATAATCATATAATTATTAAATAATGTAAAATTATTCTAATAGATCAACTGGTGAAAGAAAAGACAATATTATTTTAAAAATGAAAATAAGATTTTTCTACAAAGAAAAAATCGTTTGGAATTTTATAGTTTTTTATTTTATAAGATTGCTGTTATGTGTTTTGTTCTTATATTAAGTTCTAAATTTTATGGCTAACCTGTAAATCGGCTATCCGATTAATTACTTTGTTTTCATTAAGTAAGTTATATGTTTCTGTTTTCATTTTTTACGATTCTAGGCATTGAAAAAATATGTTTCCATAATTTAAATATCAACATCAAGGTTTAATAAAATGGTACATAATTCTAAAATATGATTACCTACAATTAAGTATATCATTTAAAATAATAGATAAAACAAATTAGAATTCTATTATAATTTTCGATTATTTTTCCACTTGCTTTTTATTAATTTTCTACTGGCTTTCTATAGCATTAAATTTTTTCGATATAAAATAGATAAAACGTAATAAAACGAAATTCTAAATGAATTTTTTTCTCTAAAACAATTGTTACCCCAAAAATTAGAGGTATATTATTTTTGGGAAATGAGATTTTTCGTGTCCTTAATCAGTTTTTGTCACTTTATCGTGTCCTGGAACATTTTTAAGTCTTCTTTTCAACGTTTCTTATTGATTGATTAAAATTTTTACATGATTTCTTTATGAATATGTTTTATTTATTAATATTTAATATTTTTTTTTTTTCAGGCTAATATTTTTTATATTTTATATATTTTTTTTGTATTTTTTTTTCACTTGCTAATAATTATATAATTACTAAATAATGTAAAATTGATCTAAAAGATCGTGTGGTAAAATCAAAGATAATTTTATTTCAGAATGAAAATAAGATTTTTCTAGATAGAAAAACCGCTTGGTATTTTAATTTTTAATTTTTTATGATTGCTGTTATGTGTTTTGTTTTACATTAAATTTATATTTATTGATAACCAGTATATCGGCTATCGATTATTTATATTATTTTGAATAAGTAAGCTATATCTTTCTTTGTGCCAACGGCCGTACCATGCTGAATATACCGGTTCTCGTTAGATCACCGAAGTTAAGCATCATTGGGCGCGGTCAGTACTTGGGTGGGTGACCCCCTGGGAACACTGCGTGCCGTTGGCAAATTTGGGACCTGAATGGCCGAGTGTCTAGCGCTCTGGCGCTCGGTACCACAGGTTTCAGGTTCGAATCCCGGCGGTGCCATGGATGTTTGTAGTGGTTCGGAATCCACTTTAAGCCGTAGGTCCCGGTCTTCTATGACTGTAAGGGCGTCACGGAGCAAAAAAGTCAGGCTTCTACCTACGGGTGCTCCATCACAACAGAAGCTGCTTCCTTCCCCTTCAATCATGAGTCCATATGGGCTCGTGGGCTTGGCCAGCCAAGTGGGATAAGAAACAACAACAACAACATATCTTTCTTTTCATTATTTACGGTTCTAGGTATTAAAAAAAATTTTATACAATTTAAATTTCAGCATTAGAATTTCATGAAATGATACAAAAATTCTAAAATATGATTACCTACAATTAAGTTTATTATTTAAATACTATATAAAACAAATTATAATTATTTGTTTCTATTCAAAGTTTTTTCACCCATAAATTTTTACTACAACAATTTTAATGAACTTTGGTTTATTTCTGTTTCTTCCAAGAGATTTTTAATGCAAAAATATTCATTTCTTTTGATTCTAATAATTACATAATTAAATAATGTAAAATTGTTTTAAAAGATCGTCTGAAAGCGAATTTTATTTGAAAAGCAAAGAGAATTTTATTCTCAAATTTTTATTTTGAAAATGAGATTTTTCAAGTTTAAAAAATCGTTTGGAATTCTATATATTTTTTATTTTTTATTTAGCGCTTTAAGAAGGCCGTTATGTGCTTTGTTCTTACATTTCTTGTTTTAATTTTAAATTTGATAGAGGCTGGCTGCTTCCCTTAACTTGTATATCGGAAATTATAGAAACAACAACAACATTTTATTTTTAAGAAGGCCGTTATATACTTTGTTTTGATGTGTTTGCTTTGTTATGTAAGTTATATATTTCTATTTTAATTATTTATGATTCTCTAATATGATTACCTGCAATTAATCCTTATCATTTAAAATAATGAATAAAACAAATTACAGAATAGGAAAATTTTATTAAAATGCCATAAATTTTTAATACTTTGTATACATGTATGCAATTAAAATAAAAAGAATATAATTTCTAAGCTTTAAGGCAGAAGTTAATTATCGATACTTTTATTAATAAATGTGTAGTAATTTATTTTGAAGAAATAAGGAAATGTTGAAACTCAGTGAGGCATGTTCTATAAAAGATTTATCTCTGTTCATTAAAGGGCAAATGAAAATCTCTTTTATATAAATGTTTTCCCCATATATAAAATTCTACTAATATATTTTGTAAAAAAATAGAGTTTTGAGAATTAAAAAAGATTTGTGCTTTTAATAATTAACAAGCTTTTTATGAGATGCAGCTGTTAAATTAAACCTCGTAGTAAGTGACAACAGTGGTAAAAATTAATACAGATTCCGAGACTGAGATAATTATTCGAGACCTGGGTCACAAAAAATAAATAATGGATCTGAACAGAATATACTTCTTAATTAAAGAATATGAGTACATAATGCTTGTGGTCTCACTTTCTCTTGTTGAAAGACAACCAAGATTTATATACCTTGCTGTCTTTAGAGCCCAAATTGATTTAAAAAAGAAAAATTACTTTTCGGGATTTAAAATCTATACAAGGTAGGGAAACTTTACTTTTATAACTCACATTTTAGTAATCATATTCATCATATTTATGCAGAGAACATCTATTTTGTATATTCATGAAAAATTTTAAAAACCGTACACTTTAAAAACCTGAATATGTTAGTACTTCATGTGTAAAAAACTGATAAGAAAATATGAGATTCATAATTCAATATATATTTGTATTACATTTCGTATCCCAATAGCAAAGCAGTTATAGTGACCAATTTAAAAATAACACTTTATAGATTTAGATATTCTCTTTGTAAGTGGAGTATAGGTCTTTTAAATAAAATGTATTTTGCAAATCTTGTGCAACTCCTGCTAATTTGTTGTGTACTAGTAAAATTCCATCGAATTTCCGCTTTTGCGAAATGCGAAAGTGGTTGCATTAAATTTGGAAACATCAAAGCGTGGGGAGTCTATGCTTGATGTTCTGGAGCAGAAAAGCAAAGTTTCAGATCTTTCATTATCTATGAAACGGAAATATTTCCCAATATAATAAATCAACATTACATGTATACACATCGGAGCTGTCAATATGACTTTAAACTTCTATTCTTACTTTCTTTCTCAAATTAATGTTTATTAAATCACTTAGCTTGCTTTACAAAAGATTTCCATTAAATATTTTCCCAGAGAGTTTCACAACTAGCTTTAAAGAAGAAAATTTGTATACCTCACATTCCAATGTAAAGATTGTGGATTTAAGTCTCCTCATCTTTTCAGTTCTTGCAAAGTTTATTATATTATTATCTGAATATTTAGGTAAAAACAACATGATATTTTCAGATTTCTTGCATTTTAATTATTTATACTGATTTAATATAAAGACATATTTCTCTTAAATCATATATGAAAATTACCTGAAAACTAATATAGACGTGCACACAGAGTGAGTCCATGAAAATTTTTACTGTTTCATCTTGCCCGTTTTAAAGTACAGTATAAACAGGAACTTGCGTTTATAAAAAACGTGAGATTATTCTTTATTATACATTATTTTCATGAACTGAAACTAAGAAATGCTAAATATGATTGTTTTTAATATATTTACAAAAAGATCTTTCAGATATTGAGGACTGATTTCACAAGTAAATCACGAAATAAAGATTACTAAAAATGTACTTTGCTGTCAGATTTGCTACTGCTGGTTCATAGTCTCTGGTATTATGTCTTGATGGTATTTGATGCATTACATTTAAGTATGGCGATTTACGGTACCGCTGGTGTATGGTAATTTATACGAGTATGATGTAGTGATGTATAAGCCTCAATCATGGAAAATAAAGGCTGCACATGACTTTGAGGTATTGATTATTAAATGTTCTGTCTGTAATGGTGTTATACTTACCAGTTTAGTCATGTGTTCACAGTGAATGTCAAGGTCTAATAAAATGTATTACAGGTTTCGGTACATTTGTTAGGTTTGAATCCAGAAACATGTTTTCTGAGAAATCTGTGTTAAAAACATGATATTCTTTTCAAATCATTAAGACGCCATGGTGTGTATTTTGGAAAGACGACGGCTATTTGCCAGATTGACGGAGAGCCTTGGACTGCGTATAGCTACCTCTATCTTCTGCTTTGTGAAGTGAGAGTAGCCTCTGCTTTTCACCCATTCACGCGAGGCAGAAAAGTGAGCGAAGATATATATATCTATACTCTTGCGCTCTCCTACGAATTAGACTGACAGAAATAACTGCATATCAATAAAATAAATATATAAATAATAATATATAGTACAATATATATAAATGAATAAAAAATTATATCATTAAAAAATTAATGACTTTATACTAATTTATGAATGCTTCATTTGTTACATAATAATTATTATTACTATAATTTTTAAGTAAGGATTTAAAAGTTAAAAGGGGATATAAAAGTGACATTAAAACTAAACAATCGCAAACAAAAAAAAGAAGTGAAGAGGGTTTGTGAGCTCAGCGGAGAAACTGTTTGCGTGGTAATTCGGAAAAGGAAGAGATATCGAATGAATGATATCTGCAGGCGTTTCTCGGTGTTGAGGATGACAGATATTCCAGTGCAAGGAGTTTTTTTTTTTTTTTCAATTTTTGAAATCAAATGTCGTTAATGGAAAGGAGACATATACTATTTCAATTGAAATTAAACTGAGCGACATTTGTTAAATGTGGAACATGTTTTAAATTTTTTATATATTGTTCATGTTTTTGATTTAATTTTTTTGATGTTTTTAATATTGACTATTTTTGAAAATATATTTTCAACGCATTTGAAGTTTTATATAATATATTTTATTTTCCTTTTATTTTTTTTGAAAAGAACAATATATTCTATACTTAAAAAGTTAAACGTGTCTGCTCAGGCAATGGTATTTTGTTGATGGGCATCTGTGACCTCTTGTTCTCTATATGCTCCACAAACACAGCCAAACCGACAGATGACGAAGAGGATGTTCCCAGACCCAAATTTGGGTGCCGTATTGGAAAAAACTAGAAAACCTCCCAATGGGCAATAACTCCTTTCTCTATTTCAACTCCGCATCTATGTGGCTATATGGACACCACCAGTTGAATGGGTTTGAGGCTGTTGGTTGAGGTATCGTCATGTGCTTTGAACAGGCCCACCTACGGCTGATTACATTATTTTCCTGGAAGGATGACTTTTAGGGGTAAGACTTTTGGAGTGGGTTTCATAATATAAAAGTCTAAAACCTAAAAAGCTCACCAGGATGGGTCAAGCCTAATGTGCGGAGGATGGGTTTACTGTTGTTGTGGTTTGTGGCAATTCTCACATTCTGCATCAGATCACACCTCTTTTCTGAAGCAGTAGAATGCAATGGACGCCACTTTCAACAGATTCGAACCTTATCTCTCATCTTGAGCGTTAACTGGCACTATTGGTGAATAGGATTCAGGCAGTCCACATGGAAGATTGTTTAATAATTTCTCCGTGGAACTCTGGGTTCAAAAACTCAAATTCGAGCTGCAAAAGGAATCCTTGAATATGCCGCGATTATGGGCGAGAGGAATCCATAAACAGGCAAATTATTTTTGTTGAACTGAAAGGAGAGACCGGACCC
The DNA here is from genome assembly GCA_021605075.1 of Caerostris darwini. NCBI lineage: Eukaryota > Metazoa > Arthropoda > Arachnida > Araneae > Araneidae > Caerostris > Caerostris darwini. Next base: position 87,173 of record BPLQ01000695.1, read on the forward strand.
AGGAACCACCATCTTCTCCTAAAGGGAATGCTTATTCAAAACTTTGTGGAGAAAAACGCAGTACAATGACATGATGGTGTCTAGTTGTAACGCTGATATTTCTATTTATCTGCCGCGATTCCTATTAGGAGGAATTTGAAGCGTCTGAACATTTATATTGATTCTTGCGATGCATTGCAGTTATTTTATTCATCTCATAACAAACCAGTTTTAGATTATCCCATCATTAAGATGTAATAATAAACACTCTCTGTTTAAATAGATTATTTATTGTTTTTTTTTGCTATCAATGAAGGCGTAAGAAACTGCGATTTCAGACATTCAAACGATTATTCATTTTTATCCGATTTTTATATGATCAATATTTAGTTATTAGAAATCAGTCTATTTTTTATAACATTGAAAAATAGTGGAGTATAAAAATGATCCTAGTGAATTTAAATTCACAATCTTCTAAAAGTAACGAATGGAATTAAATTTTCCTTTTGGAGGCTTAACTATTTTTTATATATGAATGGCTATTCTCATAAACTGAATGTGGTGTGTGAGTGGTGCTTCTTTGAAATATCTATTGGGATTCTATATACTGAAAGTCTAAAAAAAATAACGCATTTTTTATTCTCTCACTATAAATTAGAAACTTGCATTCGAAATGATTTATGGCCTCTACTAAATAAACTGACTATAAGATATGAGATGTTGTTTGTGTTAGATAATGTAAATATAATAGCTAACAGCTGATACAAATGTTTAAATAGTTTATAGAGTGTGCGTTCTTAGCAAAAATTTTACCTAGGTATTTCGGAGAAGGAAAGAGTCATTAATTCAGGATTGCATAAAAGAATTCATGAAAACTCACATATAACTGGGAAGTTGCATGCAGAGTGGAATAATTTGAGTTCTGAAGTCAATAGTATTATCATTTTTTCATTATCACTTTGCTTCCTGATTGTTGATTTCTGGTTCCATTAATTTTGTTTTCATTGGATTATTTTGCTGTTATGATGCTTTTGATTATTGCTTGTATTTTTTATTTCCCAGTGGAAGATAAATTTTAGCAACTGTCATCTCATTTTATTTGCTTTCATTCAAATCCTAAATATGTTTCCCCAAGAAATATTTGTCTTTGAGATCATATTCACAATATTACACAAGGAGTTGCATTTGAATCTAATACTTGGTTTTCAATGCCGAAGATCAAGAGTGCTATATTAAAAATGTTAAATCTTATCCAAGAAAAAAAACGGAATTACATTACCTATAAATAAGACCTTTTTATTATCTTTAAGACATCACTTTGGAAATCCACAGATTCAATATGCAGAAAAAACTCGGTACTGTTATATAAAGCTATACACAGCCTATTTTGGTCTGTGGCTCCGAAACATGGACTTTGGCAAAATCTGGTAGAGGCCCCCTTAGATGCCACACTCTGGAAGAAGAGGCGACAGGACACAGACACTGTGTGACATAAACCATATACCAAAATTAGCCGGAGTAGGGCCTTCTTTTGGCTGCGATCACAACTTTAAAACCCTTCTGGGCATGCTTTCCACTAAATTAGCTATACTGGAAGAGGGGAATTTCCTTCAAATGTTTAACAGGAAGTTCCATAGTTCAGGCTTGCTTTTGGGGAGTGGGGTGCAGGCCCTCAACCGACGGTCAATTCGTCCCAGAGATGTTTCAATTGGGTTAAGATCAGGGCTCTGCCGGCCACTCCATGCGTTTAACGTTGTTGTTCACATACCAATCAGAGTCCTCCTTGCAACATGGCATGTTGCGTTTCGTCTTGATACCAGCAATCATCCATACCGTACGTTGCCTACAAGGTAGGAAGGACATGATTGTCGAAAAATATCACAGTATCTATCGGCATTCATCGCACCATCAGCATTCACTAGTGGGCCAGCCCCATACCAGGAGAAACAGGCCCATACCATCAATCCTCCTCACCAAACTTTACAGTTGGGACTGACACACTCGGGCAAAAGGCGTTCTCCTGGTAAACGCCATACCCAAACACGTCCATCGGAACGGAAAAGGGTAAATCGTGACTCGTCCTCAAAGGACGCGTTTCCAGTCATCCAGAGTCAAGTACGGTGGTCTTTGGCCCATCGAAGGCGCGCGTTTTCTTGTTGGTTTTCGTAATCAAGGCTTATGGGCCGCCGAACGTCAGTGTAACCTAACTTATGGGCCTCGATACGAAGAGTCTTGGTCGAAACAGCCACACCTGTGGCTTGTCTAAACTCATTAGCGATGTTATCCATGGATGTTTGACGGTTACTTCAATCTCCTGCCGAGCACCCGCCGGTCCCTGCTGGTGAGAACTGTAGGTCGTCCCACTTCGGGGTTTGTTCTGACAGTGTCCCTCAGTCTTGTAGCGACACACAACACGTGCTACAGTTGATTTTGAGCAGTTACGGAGACGGGATATCTCCTAATTGACACCTTGGCAAGATGCAATCAACCAACACACCTTTCTCGAACTCAGACAACTCTTCCCGTGGCGGCATCTTGACAAAAACAACTCTAGTCGACTCCACAGAGTATTTATAGGATATGGCTGACACGTGATACCTATTATTGCGCATGTGTCAGCTGTATTGTCGACTTTTCTACTTTTCGAGGGGTGTCCCGTCACTTTCTTCAGATAGTGTATTTGAGCGTGAAAAACTTTAAGGGCTATTCTTGAGGGTGAGGGAAAGTGATTGTGGAAGTATGTACCCTCAACGCAGAAATTTATAAATGCTATAAGGATTCCTATATTATAAGATTTATTAAGGTCAGTAGATTAAACTGGGCTGCTCATGTATTTTAGAAGAATTGATTTAAACCCCGGTAAAAGGTGCTTGTTTTGGCAAACCCACAGGCACGAAGAGGAAAAGAAGACGACCCAAGTTATATGGATAGACGCAGTTGAAAAATATTTTGCGTATTAAAGTTTATGAATTGAGGACCCGTGTCACAGAGAAAATGCATGGAAATCTCTTCAACGGAAAGCCTTGGCCCACTCTGGGTTGCCGTGCTATTGATAATGGTGGAATCTAATATTTAATATATACCTTGAATTCAACAGCAGTTGAAGTTTGAATAGCAATAACTACTTTGAAAGACAAATAGATTAAGTGTTGAATATCACTGAATTTTGCACAAATTGCATATTTGCCTCCTGAATATTCATTGACCCTTAAAAGTCTCCATGGAAAGCTTCGGCTTCCACTTTAATTATAAAATACTTATTTAAAAACAAAGTTCTAATGAATTAAAATGGAAAATCCAAATATTTTTCAGTTATAATAATTTTATTCATAAAAAAAAGATGTTAAAAATATTTTAATATAATTCTTAATAAATTTGCAATGAAATAAATCTTAAAATTCCTAATGGAATATTTATCATCCATTTTGACAAGTACTTAATACCAAAATAAAAGTAAATAATTAATACATTTTATGTAATGTTAAAATCAAATATATCTTCAAAATATAGGCCATAGCCTATTCAAAAATTCAGATGAGCTTATAAATAAGCACATCAAAGGAATCACCTGATGAGTTTAAAATAGATACTCCATAGCCAGTCACAAAACTCTATGCAACCTATTACACGTACTCATTCCTGGTATATGAATAGAAATTCACCACCTTGGTTTTTATGCGGCACATTAATCTGGAAGACAGTTTGGGCATTCTACCTCCCTCAAAATTGTGTTTTGGTAATTGACATCCACTAAATTGCTGATACCACGTATCAAAATCCAACTAACTCTTAACTAAAGCCACATGAATAATGTTTGCATTCAGAGCAATTTACTCGCGCAACTGCAAATCCTGGAGTTATCCTTTCTGGCAGGAATGTTACCGAGGGATCTTAAATTCAGGTAAAGGTTATGATTCACGATTTTTAAAGCCCTTGATAGGCGAGAAATGGTCGTTTTAAATCTAGTTTCACGGCTTCATTTATCCTTGCGTGCTGGCTACTTCATCATGCTTACGGATACGAACGACTGTTGAATTAAATTCATCAGCAAAGGCACAAGCAAGGGTATTATATTCTCATTAGTGTAGGGAGGAACTTGTTTATACGTTTCCTGATGTTTATGTGCGTTCTTATATTTACAAATGTTTACAGAGCCAAGGACTTTAGCAATATAATTACGCATTTTCGTAAAGTAATATTGATGTAGGAGGTTTAAAATGTAAATAGAGGTGTTCAAGAAACATTTGTCGTGCAACATTTAGTGTGGAAATTTGCAGGTTTTATTCGTTTTTTCTCTTAACATTAATTTTTCATTTTTGTCTCGCAATGCTTTTATATATGTAACCATGCGCTGTTAAATTGGTTTTTTAAATCTAGTCATCTATGCAAAAAAGTAATATGCGGATGATTACGTCCTCAGGTATGAAATTCTCATTTTAAAATGTTATTTTACGGATATATTAAAAGGTTTTATGGAAATAATTTGATTATCTGATACCTTTTTTATAAAATCCATAGCTGCACATTTGTAAAATGACTCTTTTTTTTATTATTTTAAAGGATTCTTATATTTGTCATTGTTAAATTAATGTATGTATAAGTTTCGTTTTCTTTCATTGTAAGTAATGTGCACTTGAGATCTTGAAATTTTTTTTTTTTTTTTAATTTTTTTTTTTTTTTTAATTTTTGTATATTTTATCACAGAACTGACTTGGAATAAAAATAATATTTTTGATTGTACCGAATCCTGTAGCTTTGCCATACTGACTGATTGTGCATGTGCAAGTCCTACTGACTTCTGATTGTGCATGTGCAAGTCGCTTGTTTATTCTATCTCTCTCTCCAGCTCTTTTTTTTACGTTTTTCTTTTCCTCATACGGGTTTGATAATATATTCTTACATAGTATATGTGTATATTATTTTTTTATCTTTCATCACACACATAAACACCACTGTTCATTCTGATCCTTTTCTTCTCTGATCTTCACTTCATATCTTTTCTTTTGATCAGTTTTCTGTAGTGTTTGCTGTATATATATATCTATATATATCTCTATATATATACATTGAGGGGCAGCAACTGTTTCGCCTGGAAGACGTCGTATCCTGACACGGCCATCGGCGTGATAAATGACAAACCGTGATTCATCTGACCAGGCAACTCTCTCCACTGGATCCATGGACCAGTCGCCGATGTTCCCAGGCCCAGATCAGGCGCAGTTGGCGATGACGCTTGTTCCAGCAAAGGCACACGAGTGGGACGTTTGCTGCGTAGCTCCCATATTCAACAGTGTCCGCTGAACAGTATGCTCCGATACTATTCTACTTGGCACTGCATTGTATTGGGCTGTCAGCTGAGCCACTGTCTGGCTCCAGTTTTGCTTCCCCATGCGAGACAGTCTCCGACGACCTTTTCTTTGACAGCGCGTGGACGTCCAACACCATGTCTCTACTGCTGGTTTCACCGTCATTCATCCACTTTGCATAATTACTAACAACTGTAGATCGCGAACAACCCACGAGTCGTGCAGTTTCGAAATAACTTTTCCCAAGCCTTCGAGCCATTGTAATCTGCCCTCTATCAAAGTCGCTTAGATCCCAGCCTTTCCCATCACACACAGAAGTAAGTGAAAGAATGATTCTTCAGACTCTCCAGCAGCAGTTAAATACCACTTCCATCTGATCACGTGCCTTCCACGTCATCCAGGCGAGTTCATTGCAAAATGTAGGGGTGGTCATAATGTTTTGGCTCTTGAGTATATATATATATATAAGGAGACTCGATGGTGTTTCTGATGTTTAGCAAATTGCTTCGTTAATCAGACTACCTGATGGGTGTTTTCCATGTTTTCTCACATATAATATCCAAATGCGGGATATTCAAAAGTCCTTAAAATCCCTAAAAGACCTCACGGAGATCACTGCCTTCCTCCTTCAGCGACTCGGAGCCGAGTCAGACTTCTACCTACTGGCCGCAACAACAGATGCTGCTCCATTTCCCACCGTTCATGAGTAGATTACTCATGGGATTTGTGTTCCACACTGCAGGAAACTGAAGATTAGCCGCATGCTCTTATTAGGAGGACATCCTCACCACTCCTTCCGGAGGTAAAATTAATTATTTATAATGCAGTATTTCGTGTATAAACTTTAAATGTTCTTGAAAATAAATCAATATTTATTTATTCTTATCAATACCAGAATTTTTTTTTGCACTAGCAAATATATGTCAATGATGCCCGGCATCCATCAATAACATAAAATGCATTTTATATTATTTATGTATGCTATATATGTATTTTATAGATAAATATACAAAAAATATATACTATATATATTTCATACTATAAATGCATATATAAATAAATATTTTATATATAAAATTCAAATCACCATCTATTCAGATGACAGCTATTTTTCAGTTATTAAATTAATCTTTTTTTTTTTAAAAAATTTATATCAAGTTAAAAATACGCAATTTAATGTGAAAAAAACCCTTACAAAATTTTTTTAAAATTTACGAAGATTCTTAAAAAGTGATAATTTGAGATTTTCACAAGCACTTGCCAGTGAATTTAAATGACTGAGAGAAGAGGTTTCCAAACCTAAGGTATGCATAATACAAACCTGGTGTAAGCAGTGCATTGTTTGGGAATTCAATAAAGTAATATTAGTAATGACAGGGGAAAAACCCCAAATTCAAAAATTTATCAGGTTCTTAAAAAAAGATGTTGGTAAAACTTTCAACTGATCCTTATTTACCATTATTACAAAAATAAATGCCATGTCATTGACCCTAAAGTTATTAGGCAATAAGCTATTCAATACTTTCTAATTAGTGCATAACATTCATCCAGGTGAACAGCAGTCATGGCCAGTTCTGAATCACATCAAAAACACAATTAGGTGAAGTAAATAGTCAAACTAAAAAGAAATAAATAGACATTAAGACGACCATCGTATCGGACAAATCACTATCAATCACAGAAATCACAATCACGATCAAATCATGATCACAGCAACAGCACGGGGGTGAATCAGGGACACAAGTTCACGAAGCAGGTCTTATCTCCAGGGCTTGCCTCAGAAGTTGGGAAGACACAAGACAGAGGGAAATGAATTTCCTGTTAGATTTTCTCTAATTTTAGAATTTTTGCAAGCAGATCTCACAAGACATTTTTGAAGAAAACAAGGTCTATGTTTTGCCAAACTGTTGGCATATTGTTATTCGAACACCAAAGTGGAGGCCTCAGTGAAAAGCATCTCTTCCCTACAATCTCTTCAGGACTCTCTGCAGCTCTCAGAAACTTTCTATCATCTTGGTTGCTTGGAAAGCCTGAAGGGAGAGAGAGATAAGAATCTAAAAAAATTATTGCTCTCAAGGGGTTTTAAAAACTAACTGACAAGTTGTTGGAGGGTAGTTTGGGTAGCTTCGTGCGTTTCTCCATAGAAGTGAGTTGAAAAGAACCCATCATGTAGATAAAAGGAACAAGAGTTATTAAAAAATACCAAAGTTAGTGCCCTGGAGAAAATCAAAAGGGGCCCCATCAGTGTAGATAGGAAGCCATTTTTGTCCGAAGAAAACAATATAATAGATTTAAGGCAATGGTGCGGAGGACAATAGGACTAATGTCACGTTTTCTGCCGTTCAGAACCAAGACCAACATGACATCAAATACCCCATATACTCCTATGGATTTCAAAGACAGTAGTTCATGGGGCACTCATTAATAACATTATATTGAGCTTTTTAGATTTCGTGTGTCTCACCCCAGTCGTAATCTCGCCAGAAAGAATTATATGGTAGTTCTCATTAGTTCATTAAAAGAATGGCTGGATTTCCTTCAATTCAATTAGTCAAAGGCTGTTGAAAGTTTTACAAAGTATTGCATAGCAAGCACTGGTGAGACTTAATTCCTCCAGTAATCCTGCGTAACACCCTGTTTTTGTAAAGTATCAAGAAGTTTCTAGTCATCAACCAAGATTGAAAAATCAACACTTCATTGTAATTATACAGAACCAGTTGCATATAAATCATGTAGGCTATATTCTATAGCTAAATCCTGTCGGTTAATAATATAATAATCGTCTTTCTCTCATATCTACATATGTAAGGAAGTTCTAACATACTTTATTTTTACAATCACCATTATAAATATATACTTGGTATAGAGTGCTTTGTAAACATCCGCCTATTGAAAACACACCAAATACCATTTCTGTAAATAATTAGTACACGCTGTTTTTTAAAATATGCAACACTTAAATACATCAGGCAATCAATCTTTAATCCATAAAGGACATCCACTAATATATTTCTACCAAATTTTCTTAACCTTTACAATGCTAATAAAAATAGTTCACTTGAAAATTCAAATCTCTGATTCGTTTATTAAGAGAAAGATCAATAAAAATATTGATGCAATTTTTTTTTTTTTTTTGTAATATAAACTCATTTTTAAACTTTCTATAGACTCTTTTTCTCTCTACTGTACCCCCATGACATTCTAGCCATGCAATCTCTTATCTATTTAAAACTCAAGGGCAAAACCATTTGACTATGTCTTATTAACTCTTCTTCTTCTCAGGGTTGAAGAGTTTAAGAACCTATAAAAAATGCGATATGATAAAATATTTTAAGCTGGAATTTTGTCTGGACATAATTTAGGCCTTTCACGACTTTAATACAGGGAAAATTTCCTGCCAAAAGTCGAATAATTTTATAACCAACTTTGAATTGTTATTTTATTCATTGGTATTTTCTCAGCCATTTGGCGAGGAATTCTTCTAATCTGATATACCATCCATCAGTACCCATGTATGTCTTTAATATAATTTATAATTCTTTAATCAGATACTATCATTAATAATTAATGTTTTAGTTGATTGAGCAACTCCTTCATGCATTCCCTTTTTCGAGTAGCAGGAATAATGACTATATAAAACAAGGAATATGGCTATAGGAAGGAATGACAGGAATATTGACTATATAAAACTGAAATCAAGAAGAGGGTGGTATTTAAATGATAGATTTTTAAAACATTAAAATATGACAGAAAGTGCTTAAAAATATGATTACATTCAGTTTTCCCTACATAGCTTGTCATTCCTCGTACCTCAAGTGAAAGGACTTCATCGTTCAATTTAAAAGGCTTTTGTTCTCATTTCAAAGGCCTTTGGTTTTCATTTATCATAGTACGGTTTTAATAGGTACTTGGATCTCTCCATTCCACCTGAGGGTCGTTTCTCCCATAAGACAAAAACAAACGGTTTGTCCTTGAAAGGTTAAATTGATAAGGAATTGAATGAGTGGAATTTCATAGGTTTTTCATTTTTAACTTTAAATTTTTTCCGTTTTGTATGTGTGAAGACGTGCTTAATTTTCTTTAAGAGTTTCAACGTTATTTAAAAGATTTTTAAATTATTAACTTCATGTATATATATATATATATATATATATATATATACGGAGTACTGACATCGGCTGAAGGCCACTCATCCATCAGGTTCTGTTTCTAAAATATGCTATTTTAGGCTGGTTATCGATCGTGCAGGACGCCTGGCAGAGCGTGACTATTGCTCGCTGCCCAAGTTCAAGTCTGGGAAGTGCCATGATGTTTGTAGTGGCTCAATCCATTTGAACTGTCCCGGTTTAAATATGCCTGCAGAACTTTCAGGGTAACGATGAAACCCTACCCCATAAAAAACACCTCCTGCTTCGGAATATGCCAGTAGGCAGGCTTCTATGATCCAACATGAATTGTGGTGTCTTTGAGTTAGTTACTGATTTTATATTGCTATAAAATAAACACCAGTTCATCGGAATATCGTACGTTTGGCAACAGTCATTCTATGATATTTTCCTGTTGTTTTACAGACAAGTGATAAGATGTTCTTCAATGCAAAAATTTTTTGACGAGTGGTCATAAGCTCATCCCAAAAGCTGTTAAACTTCCAAAAAAAAAAATCTTCAGTTCAAAAAAAAAATTTTGGAGCGAAGCTTTGAACCACTCCTCAAAACCTTTTTTTCTGCATTGAAGAACATCGGTTCAAATGTCTGTAATTCAACAGAAAATCGTGATAGACGGATTGTTTCCACACGTACGATATCATGATGAACCTGTGCTTGTTTTAGAGCATTGTAATTAAGCCTAAAATAGCTTGGCTTAGTCTTTTGAACTAAAGTGTTTTTTTTTTAAGCTGAAAAGATTTTGGAGAGGAGCTTATTACCTCTCCTCCAATGAATTTTTTGAATTAATGAATATTGTATCAAATGTCCATAAAACAATTGGAAATCGTGATAGACGGATTATTGCCACACGTACGATATAATGGTTTGGTTTGTCGCTCTACCGTCATCTTGTGCACACGAGGGCTAAACAGACCGGGATCTACATTTTAAAGTGGATTCCAAACCACTCACAAACATTAATGCTAACGATAGGATTCGACCCTGAAGCCTGGAATACCAAAGTCTGGAGCTCTAGCCAATGACCACCAGGGGGCTACGATATCACGGAGAACTAGCGTTTGTTTTAGAATAACAATAAAACTTAGCCTAAATATGAAACTTAGCGATTTCGTTTAGAATTAATAACTAATTGTCGTACGATTTCACTCGTGTTGTTTCAAATCGACACATATACGATACACGAATATACCCGGGAGGATCCATTATGAAGATTACTACATAAAATAAAGTAATGATTAATAATCTTTAAGAATAAATTAAAAGGAAAAGCAAAAACACATACGTATCACAACTGCTACAAAAAAATATGCTGTTATTAAACTATTCTCATCGACCTTTTCCTAGGTAAGCAAATTCACGAGTCATTTCAATACAAAAAGTCTTGAAATGGGGA
>BPLQ01000696.1:0-23216 GCA_021605075.1 Caerostris darwini
AGATAAAATATTTAAATATCCAATTCCGAATAGATCCCAAAATGAATTCCCTGCGAATCTTTTCTGCTATTTTAGCCTCCATCTTTTCAATTTATATTCATCTCTGGACTTAATATCCACCATCTCATCCCTTCTCATCAGACGATTCCTCTAAAAATATCGTCGCGGAACCCCCCAATTACCCCATCATCTCAATGACCCACTTTTAGCCAAATAAGGAGCGGAGTAATTGCCAAACTTTGCGAGGACCCCGCTTCAAATAATTCGCACTTGATTTCGCGCGTCTACGGGGTCAATCAAACGATAAGAGCGGTAATTTGTCCCTCCGCCTCATTTAAATATTTAATGAGACCGGAAAGGCCGTTTGCTCTTTTTTTATTGCCCATCCCCCCTTCTCCATCGCTGGCCAGGAGTGACATTGATTGGACGAGCTGTCACGAGTTGGTATGACGCGGGAAAATGGGTGCCCGCGAGTCGTTCGTCATAAGGGCTTGAATGTTTTATATACTTCTGTCTCCAAAAGAAAAAGATATGGAGATTCAATTATCGTAATAAAGATAAATTCAAGGGTTGTCTTAATAGTGAATGATTTATTGTTATTTTTTAATATCTTGTACTGAATAGTCTATGAGGGTGTGGTTTGGTTTTTCGCTCTACGGTCTTTTTCTGTACACTTTAGGCTAATTAAGTACGTCCATTTTAGTCCTTTAGTAAGTTTCAGTCTCATATGACCGTAGAGCGTTACAGAGCCCAATCAGACTTCTTCTCACCCACATCCTTCCCAAACTGTAAAGGGGCAACTTAGCTCTTGGCACAGGGATGTGACGTGTTGTATAGTAGTAGTAGTGGTAGTGGTTCGGAATCCGAGTTAAACCTTAGGTCCCAGTCTAATTAGCCTAAAGTGTGCACAAAATGACCATAGAGCGACAAACCAAACCAGGATGTTTCGGTAATGTGATGTTGATAATGCTATTACAAGCTTGTGCTTTGCTGGGGTAGTATTTTTCTGCAAATCTTTTGAAATTCTAACGCACAAGAGTCGTATTCGAAACACAATTTTCCGCTTCCATACAGAATGTATATAAATTTGGACTTATACCAGAATACGCCAAAGTACCACTATACTTTTCAATTTTTATAAGATTTCCATTAAGATCATTTTGTAATACTATATTAACGTTAAAAATAGAAAGTTTGAAATCCGTCGATTTGGTAAAGATTCTGACTCACAAGAGTCGTATTCCAAACAAACGTTTTCGCGTCCAAATAGAACGTATATAAAGGTGGACTTATACCAGAGTGATTATACGCCGAAGTACCACTGTCCTTTTCTAGTTTTTATATGATTTCCATTAAACCTAATTCATAAAACGATATTTACATTAAAAATAGCAGAAGATAAAATATTTAAGTTACCATTCCGAATAGATACCAAAATGAATTCCCTGCGAATCTTTTCTGCTATTTTGGCGTCTATCTTTTCAATTTATATTCACCTCTGGACTTAATATCCACCCCATCTCTTCTCATCAGGCGATTCCTCTAAAAATATCGTCGCGGAACCCCTCAATAACCCCAATCATCTCGATGACCCACTTTTAGCCAAATAAGGAGCGGAGTAATTGCCGAAGTTTGCGAGGACCCCGCTTCAATCAGTTCGCACTTGATTTCGCGCGTCTACGGGGTCAATCGAACGATAAGAGCGGTGATTTGTCCGTCCGCTTCATTTAAATATTTAATGGGACCAGAAAGGTCGTTTGTTCTTTTTTAACCCATCCCCCCTCTCCTTTCTGGTCAGGAGTGACATTGTTTGGACGAGCTGCCACGAGTCGGAAAGACGCGGGAAAATGGATGCCCGCGAATCGTTTGTCATGAGGAGTTGAATATTTTATATACTTTTGGAGAAGATCTGGAGATTCTATTTTAATGGTAATAAAGATAAATTCCTAATAATAAAATGATCTTCTTAATGCTGAATGCTTTATAATTATTTTTTAATATCAATCTTGTGCTGAATAATCTATGAGGGTTTGGTTTGATTTGTCACTGTACGGTATGTTTGTGCACATTTTAGACTAATTAGACCGGGACCTACAGTTTAATGTGGATTTCGAACCACCAACAAACATTCATGATCGTCAGTATTCGAGCCTGAAGCCTGTGGTAGGTATGGATAAACATGTATGCTTAAATAAACGTCACAGTGGTGCTCTTGTCAGTGTGTAGGTTTGGTTTCGTTTTTGCTATACTGTCATTTTTTGCACACTTTAGGCTAATTAGACCTGGACCTACAATTTAATGTGGATTCCGAACCACTCACAAACATTCCATGCCACTGCCAGAATTTGTACCTGAAACCTGTGGTACCAAAGGCTAGAGGGCTTGACAATTGACCATCAGGTCGCAGTCCATGAGGAGTAAAGATGAGAGGATTGTTTTCAGAAAGATCTGAAAACAATCCTCAGATTCAGTGGCAAATTTCTCGCTTTTGCATGGTGAAATACTCACCATGGAGTTTTTTGTTTTCAAAACATTGATTGCAAGATACTCCTTTATAAGATTCGAACCTTTTCCCTTCTATACTATAACCTGTCTTCACGTTATTACTGGATAATGAGCCAGTAAAAGTAGAGATATATATGGCAAGTCCTTGTCCTCTACATAACTCCCTCTGGGGTGTATCTACTTCAGATGTGTACAGGCGCCACGAACAAGCAGTTCAATGATATTCTTAATAGTGAATGAATTATTAATATGGACTCCTCGTGGATTGTTCCAGTCCATGAGGAGTAAAGATGAGACGATATTGCTTTCTGAAAGATTTTCCAGTGGCAAATCTCTTGTTTTTGTATGTCGTGTTAGAGATTATTCTAAGCGTCACTGATGTTGGAATATTCACCATTGAGTTTTCTTGTATTCAAAAACATTGCCCGCAGGATGCTTCTGTAATACCGTGGCCTGGTAATAATTTTAGCAATTTTATGAGGAATTTGCTGACAAAAAAAGCATGGGGAAATAGTATCTGGAAATTGTTAGGTGCTTATTAAAAATATTAAAATCCCGAGAAGCTTCAAGAAAATTCTTGAATTCTAGAATATTCTTAATAGGTTGAGTAGTTGTCTTTTGTTCTATGTATGCCTGTCTTCGCTATTCTGTTAAAACTTGGCATGTGTTTTTATTTGATAAAAGTTAGAATTTTAATACAACTCTGCTTTTGGAAACAAACCATATATTTGTAGTGTTGTCTTTTAGAAATTCATTCAAGAAATTAAAGGGGTAGTTTCGGTGCAATATATCTTCATTACGCAGAGTTAGTGAAAAAATAACATTTTGACGTGTGTTCCATTGCTCCAACAGAAGTAAAATTTGGTGATTTCAGATAATGCGTTTGAAATTTATTAAATAAAACGTCAAAATTCACCAACAGGTTACGTTGTAGCTGCGCGAGTGATTATTTCCTTAAATTTTAAGTCTCCATTGGCCTTATTATTTGGATGAACAGAAGAAGGTTTATATGTGCCATACTAGCCTACTTATGTGTGTCATATCATAATACTGTCATAGTTATGTGTGTCATATTAGGATACTGTCATACTTATGTGTGTCATATTATGATACTGTCATACTTATGTGTGTCATATTGTTCTACTATAACTGAGGGGACACTATTGTGGTGATCTTCTGCTGAATAGTGGTATTCCTCTGAAGAATTCTGTTGTAAGAAGGTTTCCATCACCGGATATGTGTGAGGTTATCATGTCATGTTGAAGGATTTTTTTGATTCCAGAACTGCCTTAAAGTTTATGCCTTCAGGACATGCAAATTGAGTAATATAAAACTCCCCTAATTTAAAGTTCGAATGATGCACTGTCATTTTTTCTGTGCAAGTAGCCATCAGGAGCCTCAGTCATTACTCATTTAGTACTACCTAGGATACACTTGAGACTTAAGGTTGTCATGGACACGAGTAACATTACCTCACAAAATGGACATTGTGTACTCCGATATGCTTTATGTAAGACAGAAAAAATGATTGAAAATGAATAAGTCCCATTTATTTGTTTTCTTGGGACTGGATTCTAACTTATAGCAGAATGGTGGTTTGTGCTCTCTTTACTGGAGGGCCTGAGAAAACATGTCCTGATCACACGGACTTTTATTAGGGTGCTTCTAGCTTTTTAAATTTTTATCCTTAGAACATTTAACTATTTTTAAAGTCTTTTTATCGGTTTTGTTAAAAATGTCTGGTCTTTTCCTTTTGTAATTTTGATTTGCTTATATGTTCTTTTTGTTTCTACGGTAAGTGGCCAAATTTGTATGGATTGGGTTTCAATAAAGCCACAGGTAACAAAAAGCTCCCATAATCTGTATTTCTCAATTTGTCCATTCATTTTATTAAGACACCATTTCATAGATGCACATTTAATAAGCTATTATTTAACTACAGTTGACAGCCTTATACTCCAGGTTACCCCGTCCTTTTAAAATTCTAATACATTTCAAATACATGGTGTGTTATATATAGTGTTTAATAAAACATATCTAAAATTTTATCTAAACTTTTAAAATATACCAAAATATACATAGTACATTATCTTTAAAATTTATATATCCAAGAATTTTTATTTGAACGATTATAATTTTGTATAAGAACCTGACCACCCTTTCTCTATACCCGGCTGAGAGTTCCTATACTTCAGCGATTAGAAAAGAACAAAAAGAATCTTTAAATGACTCAACTTTCCTTCTTAATTCTACCATCACAGCGAAAATTCTGCTGCAAGTGCTGCTGTGATTCCAAAATCTGAAAAACGTCTACCCGTTCCATTTATAAAATTTTACGGATACTTTTTTCTATCGACTCCATTCATTCTCAGAACGGGCGCAGTGCAGGGAATTCTTGGAACATTTTTTAATAACAATAATAAAATGGCGGATCGAAGAAGTAAAGCCGCTTTTCCCAACAACCCCATGATGACGGTGATAAATTTCTCTGAGGGCCAGCGCAGGCTAATCCAGAAAAGTAATTGCAAAGGGAACTCATTATTCTTTATTTCCCCCTCTTTCCTCTTCACTTCGAATTGCGGGGCAGAATCGCAGACGATTTCGCGTCGGGTTAAAATAGTCAGAATTTATATCTGGCAATAACATTTTGAGCAAACGATTTTATTTTTTAGTTTCTTTATCTTTTTTTCTTCTTTTCTAACTTCGGCATCAGCTTAAATTACAGCAAAAGATTTTCCGTTTATTTAGTTGAGATTTATGTTCGGCGGTTATGTGCGCCTAACGGTCGTTTTCGCGGTTCGAAAAAACGACTCTTTTAGCCGAAGACGAATTGGAACGCGTTCGGTCGCTCGTTTTTTGTGTTCGAAAATCATTCCTTTTGCGAACCAAAATGAAAATGAGCTTCATCAGGATGGATGGCCTCGTTGAGGTAAATTGGGCAATCCCCGCTACTGCACTCATTGAAATGCGAGCGTTCTGTCATAAAGGAACATCTCTCTATTTATATATATATATATATATATGCATGTATATAAACATAGCTGTTATTTCCTGTAGAGAAGTTTCTGGATTAAGAGTAATGAATTGATGAATGAAGATATCTCCTAAATGATTTTTGTTCTAATAGAGCTATTTCCTTTGCTTATAAAACATCCACGCGAAAAAATTCGCCACCAGAAAGCTTTGAAGTGCATTCTACTACTCCCCCAAATGATACAAAATTTATATTAATACTTCAAATGCTTGTCATTTAAAAAAGAAATACAGAAATACAGAGGTGTCCAGAAAGTAAGACCAATTTTCAATTTAAAATTCCCGAGGCATATGGAATTTCAATTTTTTCTTCTTTTTTAGGTTGCTGGCACTGTCCTTGACATCTGTGGAAATTTCACGTCAAAAAGAGTTACACTTGTCTTTGTGAGACGCTAAAACTGATTCCGGCGATTTTTGAAATGTGGGAATTAATTGAGCAAAAACTTGCATTAACATTTGTCTGCGGAAACGTATAGAATGTTGCAGAAGGCATATGGTGAGCATTCCTATATCGGAAAGAAATGTTTAGAAGTGGTATAAACAGTTCAAAGAAGGTAGAGAACACGTTGAAGACGAAGAGCTATCTGGTCGACCCTCAATCTCAACCGACGAAGCTCACGTCCAAAAAATTAAAGATTGGGTGCTTGCAAACCGTCGATTTACAATTAGAGACCTTGCTGATGATGTTGGAATTTCAAAGGATCGGTCACACCATGCGACTTCTGGTTATTCCTTAAACTCAAAAGATCGCAGGGAGCACCGTTTTGAGTCGATTGAAAGAATTCAAAGTGAATCGCCACGCTTTTTGAAGGCCATCCCAGCCGAGGATTTTTAGCATTCATTGAAGATTGGAAAAAAAGTTGGCGAAAGTTCATTGTGTCTGGAATGTTAGTAAATGTCAAATCTGGTGATCTTCAATAAAGTTCAAGTAAGGAAAAAAAAAGCCAGAGAAAATTCAACTTGGTTAATTTTCATTTATGTACGTACATATTTCATCCAACTGCTTCTGTATTTATGTATTCAGTACTAAACTAATTAAATTGTTTTATGAAATCTTATTTTTTTATAGTATGCGAGTAACAACTGAATTTTTTGTCATAGGAAAGAATTAATAATTTTCTCTTTATTTCTTATGGGAAAAATTCATTTGGAATACGCCCAGTTTGGTATAAGTCCAAGGATCTGTAATTTTTGGTACAAATCCAAGGATCTGTTGGACGTATACTGATTTTACACTGTATAATAAAGCTATACTGATACTTGTAAAGGACTCTGTAGGTCCCGGTCTAATTAGCCCCAAAGTGTACACAAAATGACCTTAGAGCGACAAATCAAACCTCACTCTCTATGATTCAGCTTCAGCTATGGTCAGCTATGTAAGCTTCAGGTTCAAATCCTGGCGGTGGCATGGGTGTTTACTAGTGGTTAGGAATCTACGTTAAACTGTAGATCCCTGTATAATTAGCCCAAAATATGCACAAAATGACCGTAGAGCGACAAACCAAACTTCTGTATCTCTCTCTGTGATTGTACCACAGGCTTCAGGTATGAATCCTGGCGGTGGCATGGGTGTTAGTTAGTGGGTGGGAATCCAAACTGTAAGTCCCTGTCTAATTAACCCAAAATAGGCACAAAATGACCGTAGAGTGGCAAACCAAACCAAATCTTGTCAGAACCCAACAAGAGCGCTTTCCAAACAGCAGATTTAATGAGCCTATTACCGCAATGTATACAGATCCCATCTTGATTAACTGAATAATCTAATCTGAATCTAAATCCATTATCTCACCACAATAAGATTAACTTACATTACCCTTTGCTTTTTTATAATTCTATTTTATTTAAAAGAAAGAAAGTGTAAAAAATATCCCCTGGTATGAAATAAATCTGACAGATGTATTTGATTTTATATTCTTGAGGAACCAGAAGTCTTTTACTGCAGCGTTTCTGAAATGCAGCAGCATAAAGACAAAAGGGAGAATATATATTCCAAGAATAAAAGAGCGATTCTTTTTTTGTAATAGATTCCTGGGGGAGTGGGCAGGAAAGAATCTTTCGAATGTCACGTAAAATGTATATTTTTCGATATTCTTCTCCTTCCCCGGAAATGGAAAAACTTAGCAGAGTGAGAGAATCTAAATATTTTGATAAGAGCTCGACTTTCTGCTTTTATGGATTCCTGATATCGCTCAGGTCGCTTAACAGGTCTTTTTTAGACGGTTTCGAAAATGTGTAAGCCGATCTTTTACCTTTTTGCATTTGCAGAAAGTGGTTTCATGTTCGCTGCATAGCTTTATTTTAATGTCGTACATTGTCTAGTGAGTCTGTGAATTTATAAAAGTACAACAACCATGTAATAAACCGGCTATTCGCTCACTTCCTTCCATTTTTATGCAATATCCAAAAAATACTATGGTGCACTGATGTTTAAGAAAGGGTTCTTTAATATAAGAATTCCTAGCAGTAATAGTTAAACATGGGGCCTAATGGCCAGTGGCTAGCACTTTGGCGCTCAGTACTAGAGGTGTCGGGTTCGAGCCACCGGCGATAACATCTATATTTATAGTGGTTCGGAATCTATTTTAAACCGTCGGTGCCAATCTAATATGCCTGTAGAGCGTTAGGCATAGGACAGACAATCCTACCCCGTAAAAAGAAAAAAAATCTCCTGTCTTGATATCTGCCAGTAGGCAAACGACCTTGGCCCTACCATGAGGCTGTTGTGCCATTGATGATGAATAGTTAAACATGCTGTTTTGTGCATTCATCTCTTTGTTTTAAAATAGCCCTACATAACAGAAATAAATGTTGGTATATCACACGCAATATTTATCACTATAAAATTATCTGACATTTATCTAAAACGAAAGCCACTGTTCGATTGGACGATAAATTCATTTAAAGTTTGATGGGAAAAGAAATAGATTCATAATGTAGATTGTACTACAATCATGAATAAAAATATTTGGAATGAGGACTTTCGTGCAACTGGAACTAGAGCTATTGTTCGTTCAACTGAATGACTAGCTAGCATTTGGCTAGACGACATTTACACTAGCTAACATTTCACTGCACGAGAGTTACGCTAGCTTGAATATGTCTGAACAAAAGTTGCACTAGATGGCGTTTGACTGAACAAGAACTATACTAACTATCGTTTGACTGGACGGATAAGAGTTCGATTCACGCAGATAGTTTTTTTTACAATCATTCGTTAAAATCAGTTGGAACAAGAGTAACCGTTAAACTGGAATGAAAGCTACTGTTTAGCTGGACGAAAGGCGAACGGTTCCAAGATGCCAGGCATTTTGCTCACCCTTGCAGACACAATGGATAGTCGAGTAACCAGGTCCTCAAATGAGTGTCAACTGGTGTCTCGGAAATTAAAACACATTTGCAAACAGAATAAGAATAAAATAGAGTGTGCATCGAGGTTGCCAGCCCGACGACTTGAAACTCGGTTCATGACGAATAATTAGTTGGAGCATTGTTCCTGACTGTTGTGAGAAATTCACTTGAAAGTATGTCGTACCTTATTGTGTCTTAACTAACTTGTGTACTATCACCTCGTGTGGGTTAAAGTTAGACTCCCCCCTTTGGGTGCCCCATGTCTTTGTGCCGTAAGGTCAAGAACAAAAAGAAGCTGCATTTTTTGCTTTTGATCATGACTCGTTGTTTTAAGATACACGGGTTCATGGACTTATTATTTTGGTCTAAATATTACTGTCGACCAAGTGGGATAAGAAACAGCAACAACTAATTATTCATTCTTATACAAAAAATGTATGTTTTAGTAAGCTGTACCACCTCTCAAAATTTATCCCATGACCATTGAATCATTCTTTATATATTCAACTTTGTTAAACAGCCAACTTTCATGGCGAAACATGATGGCTGTTTGTAGATAAAAGTTTGAATAGGTTCGACTAAACTGATAATCAGATTATTGCCTGGATTCTTTATAATTTTGTAGTTTGAGGATCGTATGTTGATTAATCAATTCTCATTGAACATCATTTGTGGGTATTGTAAAATTTTTCCCACGACAAGAGATATAGTATTTCTATTCCCAGGGAAAAGGAATATATATTCTTTAGCAAGTGAATAATAACCACCTACCACTCAAATCTGCCAGCAGATATTCGGTGTCGTGGATAATGATGCATCAGAAAATTAGCGATTGTCTGTTCGACCTACACAGGCCGAAACAATTACAGATGGACTACGTGATGAGTTGCAGCACAGTGATTGGTGATAGGCCACAAGCTGAGAAAGTGCCCACTCCAATGAGAAGTCAGGGAAGCTGACTCCCCATATTGATGGATTTTCTTAAAGGGATATCACGACGTGGAATAATTAAGGTCCACCACGGACCGAGTTCATTAGATTCGTCGTAGACTCGAGAACTCTGGAAATCTCCGACATTGAAGTGTCTGTATATCTCAGCTTGTAAATAAAAATTAAAGTGTTTCCATGAATCTGAAAGTGGCCCTTTTCTTGAAGCCCTTATAGGTCTAGTATAGGCCAAGACGTTACAATATCTACGAACAAGGCTATTTGACTATATAACAAATAACCTTATTTAATCGGAGCTTTAACTCATCTATTCTTCTTCTATTCTAATCCAAAAATGAATTTACTTCGTATATTGTTTCATTCCATTCCAATATGGCAACAATTTTCAATTCCAGTTGTTGTATATTGTAGATAGTTATCAGACTTTTCATGAAAATTTAAAAAATTTTCATTCATAAATCAAACCTTTCTTAAATAACAAAGGAATTTATGTGTAGAAATATATAGAAATGCTTTTTATTTTTCGATATTATAAGAATATGTTGTTACATACATACATAAAGATATATTCCTTGATAGTAACATTATTCCTTTATATTAAAACATTATTCTTTTTTGATTTATTTGATATATTTTAAATCTTTTCGCCTGGTTTTTATTTATTCTCTTATTTTTGCCATCATTTCCATTTCGTTTTCAGCACTTATGAATTAAATGTTATTTATGTCACAACTAGCAGATATACCAGTCTTTACCATGTCCAAACGTAAGGGTATTTTTCACTCTTAAAAATTTAATTAATAAAGAATATCAATAAAGAATACAATAATTTCAAAAAAAAATTCAAACATATAAAAATTATATTCAAAACTTAATAGTAAAAAAATAAAAACTATAAAAGAATCTTGATGTTCATGTTTTTATCCCCCTTGGTAGACAGCAACATCTAGACCAAGTTCAAGAACCCGTGTGGTCTCATGAATGGAGGGAAAGGGGGGCAGCTTCTATTGTGAAAGAGCACTCGGGGGTAGAAGCCTGACTTGGCTCAGTGACGCTAGCTTTTTACAGAGTAGGGCTGTTAATCCTACGCCCTACAATCCTGTTAGATGGAGATCTATAGCTTAAAGTGGATTACGAACCATTACAAACGGGGCCTGAGGGTCGAGTAACAAGTGCTCGGGCGTTTGGTGCCACAGGTTTCGAGTTCGAGTCCCGGCGGTTCCATGACTGTATGTAGTGGTTCGGTATCCAGTTTAAATCGTACGTCTGAGTCTCATTTGTCTGCAGAGCGTTGGGCGTAGGATTGGCAATCCTATCCCTTACAAAGAAAACTCATCTCCTGTTTCGAAATCTGCCAGTAGCGGAATCGGCCCACCATGGGACTGTTGCATCATTGATGAGGACGATGAATCACTACAAACACCCATGTCACTACCGAGATTCGAACCCGAATTCCGCGGCACCGAGAACCAGAGCACGAGACACTCGGCCATCAGTCCCTTAAAAGAATCTTAAAACACGTTTTACAATAGAGCAATGCATACGATATATATTCCTATATTCGTTCTGTGAACTAACGATTAAGATATACCCATCGATAGAGATAAAAATTCTATGGTGAAGCCTTTGCTAAGTAAATCACATTTAAGTTGAGATGGTTTTCGATAAAAAAAAAAATGAAATATATATAAATGTATATATACCCCAAAAAAGTATAAAAAAGCGATAGCAAAGAATATTTCAGTCCAGATACTGCTTTTATCCTGACACTTCTTTTAGACCATGAAAAATAATGGTTAAAAAAGAAAAAAAGTAGACAAAAAAAAAAAAAAAAAGTGCATTCTAAAAAAATATCCATTCTCCCGCATATACCCAGTATACCTATACCTACCATTTTATCATCTCGCATTTCCTTCTACTACACCTTCTAAATTTTTTTCTTTTCAATTTTTTTTTATTCGAAAAAAATAAAATACAAAAAATGGCTCCTTTATTACAATAACAAATGCGGACGATTTAGAGACAAAGCTTCCAGACTTTTGGCGACTTTTTCTTGGCGCTTTCCTCCAAATCCCCGGAGGTAGAGATGAGACATTTTTCGTCCCAATGCCTGGAAATGCCGCCATATTTTTATAAGGGACACAATTCGAGGACCGGAATTTATTCGCCGGTATCAGCGGTTTTGTGTGGGAGAAAGACAAATTTGAATAAATGTTTGGCAAATGCGATGCAGGTTGATGCTTTTTCCATAAAAATGGCGGTTTGTTTACGAGTCTATTCCGTTTGTTATTCATAAAAAATGAACGAGTTCGAGAGACGCAATCGAAGGAGGTCTTAAAAAAAATGGCGAAACCTCAATTCTGGAGGAATTGCAATTTTTTCTTGCTCTTTCCGTTGTCAAATACTTTTGTGATTTATTAAATTATGAATATAGTTATGGATATAGATTTTTATCGTAAATTGCATATGAAATTAACAAGCATTCGATTTTTTTGGGTGGTTTGCAAGCTGTCTTAGAGTTTTGTTCCAATCTTATTTGTTGAAGTTCTTATTCGTTTTTTTTTTTCATTCGTTCATTTTTTTTCCATTCTTAAGTTTTTGTAGCATGTTTTCTTGACTAAATTTTCTTCGAAGGACTTTCGAATTTTTTCTTACTGAATCAGTTTTTCTAGTACAATCAGGTGAACAAGCTTAGAAAATGTCCCCCTTTTCATATAGAAAAACAGTTTTCAAACTTTTTTAAAAGTTTGAAACTTATATAGATAAGAATTTCACTCATAATTAATATTTTTTTTCAAAATTATAAAAAAAAAAAAAAAAAATTTTCAAATAAAATAATAAAAAAAGAGCATTCTAAAAAAATATCCATTCTTCCGCATATACCCAGTATACCTATACCTACCATTTTATCATCTCGCATTTCCTTCTACTACACCTTCTAAATTTTTTTCTTTCAATTTTTTTTTATTCGAAAAAAATAAAATACAAAAATGGCTCCTTTATTACAATATTAACAAATGCGGACGATTTAGAAACAAAGCTTCGAGACTTTTGGCGAATTTTTCTTGGCGCTTTACTCCAAATCCCCGGAGGTAGAGATGAGACATTTTTCGTCCCAATGCCAGGAAATGCCATCCATGAGTCCATGCCATGATATTTTTATAAGGGACACAATCTGAGGACCGGAATTTATTCGCCGGTATCAGCGGTTTTGTGTGGGAGAAAGACAAATTTGAATAAATGTTTGGCAAATGCGATGCAGGTTGATGCTTTTTCCATAAAAATGGCGGTTTATTTACGAGTCTATTCCGTTTGTTATTCATTAAAAATGAACGAGTTCGAGAGACGCAATTGAAGAAGGTCTTGAAAAAAATGGCGAAACTTCAATTCTGGAGGAATTGCAATTTTTTTTTGCTCTTTCTGTTGTCAAATACTCTTGTGATTTATTAAATTATGAATATAGTTATGGGTATACGTTTTTATCGTAAATTGCATATGAAATTAACAAGCATTTCATTTTTTTTGCTTGGTTTGCAAGTTGTCTTAGAGTTTTGTTCCAATCTTATTTGTTGAAGTTCTTTTTCATTCTTTTAGATTTTTTTAGCATATTTTCTTGAAAGAATATTTTTCTTACTGAAGCAGCTTTTCTAGTATAAGAAGAAGAACAAGTTTAGTAAATGTCGTCCATCTCATGTAGAAAAACATTTTTCGAACATTTTAAAAAAGTTTGAAACTTATATAGACACAAGACTTTTAATCATAATTAATACATTTTTTCAAAATGTTTTGTTTTTTATCAATTATTGAAAAATTATTGTAACCATTAGACATATATATATATATATATATAAAGAATGATTTATTTTTGAAAATTAAAAGAGACTAAATGGCAGTATGGAATTTGATGGCCGAGTGACTAGCGCTAGGTGCCACAGGTTTCATGTTCGAGCCTCGGCGGTGCCATGGGTGTTTGTAGGGGTTCTGAATCCACTTTAAACCGTAGGTACCAGTTAATTTGACTGAAGAACGTTAGGCGTAGGACTGAATATCCTACCCCTTAAAAAAAAAAGAACATCTTCTGTTCCGAAATCTTCCAGCAGGCGGATGGCCCTGGCCCACTAATGATGATGAATTACTACAAACATCTTGTACACAAAGCTCTACAGTCATATTAGACCAAAACCTGTAGATAAGGTGGATTCCGAACCATTACAAACACTCATTGCACTGAGGAGACTCGAACACGAAACTTGTGGTACCAAAGGCCAGAGAGCTAGTCAATTGGCCATCAGGCCTCCCCCTTTAACTCCTTCCATGAGACGACCCGGGTTCCTGGACTTGGTTTAGTCGTTGCTATCGACCATCTAGATTCTACAAAGATGTAATAAACAAATAAACAAAAATAAATCTACTAGGAAAATTACTAGATATAAGAAACAACAACAAGATTCTTTTTTATATACAAACGCAAATAGCACTGCCGAGACTCGAACTCGAAACCTGTGGCACAGAGCGCCAGAACGCTAGTCACTCGCCCATCAAGCCTTTAAAAGAATTTTAAAACACCTATTGCAATAGAACAGTACATACAATATATATTCATATATTCGTTCTGTGAACTAACGATTAAGATATACTCATCGATACATACAGAAAAATATTCAGCATTCTATGGCCAAGCCTTTTCAGAATAAATCACATTTAAGTTGAGATGGCTTTTGATAAAAAAAAAAAAAAATGCAATATATATAGATGTATCTATAGTCCAAAAAAGTATATAAAAAGTGATGGCAAAGAATATTTCAGTCCAGAAACTGCTTTTTCCTCACACTTCTTTTCGACCGTGAGAAATAATGGTTAAAAAAAAAAAAAAAAAAAAATTTTCTTTCAATTTTTTTTTTATTCGAAAAAAATAAAATAAAAAAATGGCTCCTTTATTACAATAACAAATGCGGCCGATTTAGAGACAAAGCTTCGAGACTTTTGGCGAATTTTTTCTTGGCGCTTTCCTCCAAATCCCCGGAGGTAGAGATGAGACATTTTTCGTCCCAATGCCTGGAAATGCCATCCATGAGTCCGCCATATTTTTATAAGGGACACAATCCGAGGACCGGAATTTATTCGCCGGTATCAGCGATTTCGTGTGGGAGAAAGAAAAATTTGAATAAATGTTTGGCAAATGCGACGCAGGTTGATGCTTTTTCCATAAAAATGGAGGTTTGTTTACGAGTCTATTCCGTTTGTTATTCATAAAAAATGAACGAGTTCGAGAGACGCAATCGAAGAAGGTCTTAAAAAAATGGCGAAACTTCAATTCTGGAGGAATTGAAATTTTTCTTTGCTCTTTCCGTTGTCAAATACTCTTGTGATTTATTAAATTATGAATATAGTTATGCATATAGATTCTTATCGTAAATTGCATATGAAATTAACAAGCGTTCGATTTTTTTAGTGGTTTGCAAGCAGTCTTAGAGTTTTGTCCCAATCTTATTTGTCGAAGTTCTTTTTTATTCTTTTAAGTTTTTTTAGCACATTTTCTTTGAAAGAGTTTCGAATTTTTATTTTCTTACTGAAGCAGTTTTCAGGTAAAAGAAGGTAAACAAGTTTAGTAAATATCTACCTTTTCCTGTAAGAAAACATTTTTCCAACTTTTTAAAAAGTATGAAACTCATATGCATACGACCTTTACTCATAATTAATAAATTTTTTCAAAATGATTCACTTTATCAATGTAAAGTCTCGATCTATATTAGATCTATAACGGCTTCAAGAAAAGGCCCACTTTCAGGTCCATGGGAATACTTTTATTAACAATCATTAAATATAACAGTTGGGCTGACATGTTCGTAGGCTGACATGTAGATGAGTAAATAATATTAAATCCATATGATTTTTAGTTAGCCCTAAACTTCAAAAGTCGCGTGTATAAATTTAACGCGTGTAATAATTAACCTAAAAACACGTGTATTTGGCTGTTGCACTATTAGTATGTGAGTTATAGCATTTTTAGTGAAGCAACTTTTGTTAGTTTGAAAAAAGGGATAAAAAGGAATTTCGTGTGTTAATAAAGCATTGCTTTTTGGCGAAAAAAATACTATTGAAGCCAAGGCTTGGCTTGATAAACATTATTCGGACTTTGCACCAGGAGAATCAACTGTAGAGAAGTGGTTTGCTAAATTTAAACGAGGCGAAATGAGCACCGAGGACGATGGACGTAGTGTATGCCCCAAAGAGGCTATTACCGACGAAAAAATCAGAAAAGTCCACAGAATAATTTCTGATAACCATAAAGGGAAATTGATTGAGATAGCTGAGACCTTAAAGATATCAAAAGAACATGTTGGACATATCGTGAATGAATATTTGGATATGCGAAATCTCTGCTCAAAGTGGGTGCCGCGCAGAGCTCACAATCGACCCAAAACAACAACGAATTGATGATTCTAAGCAGTGTTTGGAGCTGTTCAATCTTAATAAACCTGAATGTTTTCGTCGATATGTGACAATGGATGAAACGTGGCTCCATCATTTCACACCGGAGTCCAATCGATAGTCAGCAGAGTGAACTGCACGTGATGAACACTAAAAATGCTATAACTTCACTAAAAATGCTATAACTCTCATACTAATAGTGCAACAGCTGTGAAATTTATACACGTGTCTTTTGAAGGTTAGGCTAACTAAACATCATATGAATTTAATACTAGTAGAGCCATCTATGTGTCAGCCTACGAACTTTTCAGTTCACCTGTTATATATACGGAACTCTATTTACATAAAAAATGAAAATTAACTATAATTTGATTCACAAGTTTAATATTTTAATTACTTATTAATATTTTTCAATTCTATTCAGTATAGCAATATTTTTTCCCTTCCAATTATTGAACACTGTACATGGGTCATCTGAAGTTTCATGAAAATAAAATTAACGTATTTAAAATAAAAGCATTTTAAATATTTCATTCATAAATCAAACCCTTCTTACATATTAAAGAAGTTTATCTGTAGAAATATATAGAAGTGCTTTTTTTATTTTTCGATATTATAGGAATGTGTCGTTATATACATACTGAAGATACATTCCTTGACAAAAACATTCTTTCTATGTTAAAACATTATACCTTTTATTGATTTCTTAGATATATTTTAAACCGTTTCGCCTGGCTTTTATTTATTTCATTATATTAGCCACCATTTTTGATAAATTTTTTTGTAATTATGTTATTTGTGTAAAACTAGCAAGTACAACCAGTGTTCGCCATGTATAAAGGTCATAGTATTTTTTCACTTTTTAAAATTTACTTAAGAAAGAATATCAACAAAGAGTACAACAAATTTCGGAAAAATTCAAACATATAAAAATTACATTCAAAATTTATTAGTAAAAAATTATAAATGAATCTTGTTGTTGTTGTTTCTTATTCCACTTGGTCTAAAGCAGCGTTTTGACCAATGGAAGGACAGAAAGGGGTGGGGGGGGCAGCTTCTGTTATGACGAACCACCCTGTAGGCAGAAGTCGGATTTGGCACCACGATGCTGACTTTTTACGGATAAGCTTGTCAGCCCTACGACCTACAGTTAAAATAGACCGAGATCTACGGCTTAAAGTGGATACCGAACCCCTACAAAAGGGACCTAATAGTGAAGTGACAAGCGTTCCGGGCCACAGGTTTCGGGTTCGAGTCCCGGCGGTGCCATGGATGTTTGTAGTGGTTTAGAATCCCATTTTAAACGTAGTTTCCAGTCTCATTTGACTACTACTACACCACACCACTGTGCCTAGAGCTGAGTTGCCACTTTACAGTTTGCGAATGATGTGGGTGAGAAGTCTGATGAGACGCTCTACGGTCATAGGAGACCGGGACCTATGGCTTAAAGAGGATTCAGAACCACTATAAACATCTATGGCACCACCGGGACTCTAACCCAAAACATGTGGTACCGAGGCACTCGGCCATCAGTCTCATTTGATTACAGATTGTTGAGTGCAGGAATGACAAACCTGCCCTTTAAAAAGAAAATATTTCCTGTTTCGAAATCTGCCAGTAGGAGGACGGCCTTCGCCCACCATCGGCCACTGATGATGAACTACTACAAACACCCATAGCAATGTCGAGAATCGAACCCGAATTCCGCGGCACCGAGAACCAGAGCGCAAGACACTCGCCCATCTGTTACTTAAAAGAATCTTAAACCATAATTTACAATAGTACAATGCATACGATATATATTCCTATATTCGTTCTGTGAACTAACGATTAAGATATACCGATCGATAGATATAAACATTCATCGATTAGAGATAAATATTCTATGGCCAAGCCTTTGCTGAATAAATCACATTTAAGTTGAGATGGTTTTCGATAAAAAAAAAAAATGACATATATATAAATGTATATATACCCCAAAAAAGTATAAAAAAGCGATAGCAAAGAATATTTCAGTCCAGATACTGCTTTTTTCCTGACACTTCTTTTAGACCATGAAAAATAATGGTTAAAAAAAAAAAAAAAGAGAGAACAGCGCATTCTAAAAAAATATCCATTCTCCTGCATATACTGGTATACCTATACCTACCATTTTATCATCTCGCATTTCCTCCTACTACACCTTCTAAATTTTTTTCTTTTCAATTTTTTTTTATTCGAAAAAAATAAAATAAAAAAATGGCTCCTTTATTACAATAACAAATGCGGCCGATTTAGAGACAAAGCTTCGAGACTTTTGGCGACTTTTTCTTGGTGCTTTCCTCCAAATCCCCGGAGGTAGAGATGAGACATTTTTCGTCCCAATGCCTGGAAATGCCATCCATGAGTCCGCCATATTTTTATAAGGGACACAATTCGAGGACCGGAATTTATTCGCCGGTATCAGCGGTTTTGTGTGGGAGAAAGAGAAATTTGAATAAATGTTTGGCAAATGCGACGCAGGTTGATGCTTTTTCCATAAAAATGGCGGTTTGCTTACGAGTCTATTCCGCTTGTTATTCATAAGAAATGAACGAGTTCGAGAGACGCAATCGAAGGTCTTAAAAAAAATGGCGAAACCTCAATTCTGGAGGAATTGCAATTTTTTTTGCTCTTTTCGTTGCCTTGCTACTCTACTCTTGTGATTTATTAAATTCTGAATATAGTTATGGATATAGGGTTTTATCGCAAATTGCATAAAAAATTAACAAGCATTCGATTTTTTTGCGTGGTTTGCAAGCTGTCTTAGTGTTTTGTTCCAATCTTATTTGATGAAGTTCTTTTTCGTTCTTTTTTTCATTCATTCATTTTTTTTTCATACTTAAGTTTTTATAGCATGTTTTCTTGACTAAATTTTCTTCGAAGGACTTTCAAATTTTTTTTTCTTACTGAAGCAGTTTTTCTAGTACAATCAGGTGAACAAGCTTAGAAAATGTCCCCCTTTTCATATAGGAAAACCTTTTTCAAACTTTTTTAAAAGTTTGAAACTTATATAGATAAGAATTTCACTCATAATTAATATTTTTTTTCAAAATTATTAAAAAAAATAATAAATTTTTTCAAATGAAATAATAAAAAAAGAGCATTCTAAAAAAATATCCATTCCCCCGCATATACTGGTAAACCTATACCCACCATTTTATCATCTCGCATTTCCTTCTACTACACCTTCTAAATTTGTTTCAATTTTTTTGTGAAAAAAAATTGTTTTTTTATTACAATAACATGCCTCCTTTATTATTTCAGGTTCGAATCCTGGCCATGGCATGGGTGTTTCTTAGTTCTTCAGAGTCCACATTAAACTGTAGGTTTCTATATAATTAGAGTAAAGTTTGCAAGAAATGACCGTAGAGTGACAAACCGAATCAAGCCAAGCCTACTGGCAGATTTCGCGAAAAGAGATGTTTTCTTTCTTTTTTAAGATTGAAAGCCTTACACCCAAAGCTCTACTGTCATGTTAGACCAAGACCCAAAGCACTACTGTCATATTAGACGACCTGAAAATGGATTCCAAAACACTACAAACACCCACTGCACTGCCGATACTCAAACCCGAAACCTGTGGTACCAAACGCCAGAGCGTTAGCCAATTTGCCATGAGGCCGCCTGCCAGTAGGCCGACGGCCTTGGCTTACCATGCCCCCTCTCCCTTTCCCTCCTTCCACACGGATTCCTGGACTTGGTCTAGATGCTGCTATTGACCAAGTCGGATAAGAAACAACAACAAGGTTCTTTTTTATATGCTCACATCCATGATACTTCCGAGACTCGAACTCGAAACCTGTGGCACCGAGCGCTAGTCACTCGGCTATCAGACCCTTAAAAGAATCACGTAAGACACGTTTTGCTATAGAACAGTACATACTATATATATTCATATATTCGTTCTGTGAACTAACGATTAAGATATATCTATCGATACATAGAAATAAATATTCAGCCTTCTATGCCAAGCCTTTGCAGAATAAGTCACATTTAAGTTGAGATGGTTTTCGATAAAAAAGATGTAGTATATATATGGATGTGTATATAGTTTAAAAGTGATGGCGTGAGGAATATTTCAGTCAGATACAGTTTTTTCCTGACATTTCTCTTCAACCTTGAGAAATAATGGTTAAAGAAAGAAAAAAATTACAAACAAACCAACAAAAACGTTAACAAAAGCTCAACAAAAACGTTACTGCAAAATCTTTTTTTCATTATAATTAATTTATAAGTTTTATTTTTAACTACTAAAATTCAAATATATTTTTGCAAATTTATTTTTTGGAAAAATATTTGCGTTTATTTCAAATTCATCGCTGATATTAATTTTAAAATTTAACTAATTAAACATGGCGTCATTTTTAAATCTAAATGTATCTATTCAATACCGTTAGCCGATATTCTTTTGTTTGAATTCGAATGAATAGTAAGAAATTCCAAGATTCAAATAGATGCAGCATAAAGCCACAAAATGCGTTTTTCAATCTCTCATAAAGATTGAGGAAGCAAATTTTGATGTAAATTTTACTGTAGGCGAGGCAATCCAGACTCCAAAATGGTCCATCAGGGCAAATGACCTATGCCGTAACGATTGGACAAGCAGCGCATGAACATCTTTGCTCTTTCAAAGTATTAATCAGTGCTTTTCGAAAGATCTTCTAGTGGAAAATCTTTCGCTTTTGCGTAATCGTATGAGAAACAATTTTTTCACGGATGCTGTAATACTATCCAACGAATTTTCCTGTATGCAGAAATATTGATTGCAAAATACTCCTTTTGAAGATTCGAACCTTTTCCCTTTATACACTATGACCTGTCTGCATAGTATTATTGGGTAACGTGCCAGGAAAGTAGAAATATATATGATATGTCTTGTCTTCCACATATCCCGCTCTGGGGTGCATTTTTCTTCAGATGTGTCCGGGGTGGGGGTGTACAGAACGTGGGATGACCCAGTGATCTTTCACTTTATTCTTTTGTCTTCTCTTTTTTTTTTTTTCATCGTCTAGATCAGGAGTCTCCAAATTACGGCCCGCGAGGCCAAATCTGGCCCGCCAGTGTCATCAATCCGGCCCGTGACAGCGAATAGCTTATTGTTGCTGTAATAAGTTGGATAAAAAAAACACAGAATGATAATAACTCGGTTTTATTGACTTGCTGGGTAAGCAATGGCAAGCATAATACGCAGAAAATTTAACTTAAGCATGGCAACTAACAAATAATTGAAATAAATCCCACTAACATTATAAATTAGTGAACATCCCGCGGTTACCCTCGGTAGTTATATCTACCTATTTCCGCTTTTAACCACTAGATGTCATAAAGTGTCACGGTCGTATCGATACACACTAGTAATTGAACCAGCAAATTTAGCCAGCGTATGCTCGCTCAAGAGCGCGTACTCGGCGACTAGTCTAGAAATTATAGATATTGGCAGAAAAAATAAAACGGTTTGGAGGCCCTTGGTACTTACTGGACTAAATAGTATGGCCCCTAAGGCTGGAAAGTTTGGAGACCCCTGGTCACAGATCACAAAATTCATTATTATATCGCTTCATTGCATCTCATTACCGTTATGAGCGGCCTAATGGACAAGTGACTGGAGCTCTGGCCTGTTTTACTACAGGCTTCAGATTCGAATACAGGTGGTGGCATGGATGTTTGTGAGTGGTTCGGATTCCACATTAAACAGTAGGTCCCGGTCTAATTAGCCTAAAGTATAAAAAAATGACTGAAAAGCGACAAACCAAAAAAAAAAAAAAAACATCTAGATGTTTCGGTAATGTGATGTTGATAATACTATTACGGCTTGTTTGCGCTTTGATTGGGATAGTATTTTTCTGCAAATTTTTTTGAAATCCATTTATTTAGTAAAGATTTTTAAGCACAGAAGTAGTATTCCGAACAAAATCTTGGACTTATACCAGAGTAGCTATACGCTGAAGTTCCACTGTACTTTATTAGTTTTTATATAATTTCCATTACGCTTATATCATAAAACGATATTTGCGTTAAAAATAGCAGAAAATAAAATATTTAAATTCCCATTCCTAATAAATCCCAAATGAATTTCTTGCCCAATATTTTTCTGCTATTTTTGACTCTTATCTTTTCAATTTATATTTACCTCTGGACTTAATATCCGCCCCTCTCATCCCTTCCCATCAGACGATTCCTCTACAAATATGGTCGCGGAACCCCTCAATTACCCCATCATCTCGACGACCCACTTTTAGCCAAATAAGGAGCGGAGTAATTGCCAAACTTTGGCGAAGATCCCGCTCCAATCAGTTCGCACTCGATTTCGCGCTTCTCCGGGGGTCAATCGAACGATAAGAGCGGATATTTGTCCGTCCGCCTCATTTAAATATTTAATGAGACCGGAAAGGTCGCTTGCTCTTTTTTTGCACCCCTCCTCCCTCCCCTTCGTTTCCGGCCAGGAGTGACATGGATTGGACGAGCTGTCACGAGTCGGAATGTCGCGGGAAAATTGATGCCCGCGAAACGTCTGTCATCAGGACTTGAATGCTTTATATACTTCTGGAGAAGAAAAAGATCTGGCGATTCATTTTTAATGGTAATAAAGATAAATTCAAGGGTTGTCTGATTAGGGAATGATTTATTGTTATTTTTTAATATCAATCTTGTACTGAATAGTCTATGAGGCTATGATTTGGTTCGTCGCTCTACGGTCTTTTTCAGTACACTTTAGGCTAATTAAATAAGTCCACTTTAGCCCTTTAGTAAGTCCCAGTCTCATAGGACCGTAGAGCCTCACAGAGCCCAAGCAAACTTCTTCTCACCCACATTTTTCCCAAACTGTAAAGGGCAACACAGCTCTAAGCACAGGGATGTGCTGTGGTGTAGTAGTAGTAATAGTGGTTCGGAATCCGAGAGTTAAATCTTAGGTTTCGGTCTAATTAGCC